>JBAFWW010005336.1:61834-74391 GCA_036873685.1 Agapornis canus | reverse complement strand
AGAACCAGATGATCTTAAGGTCCTTTCCAACCCTAACCATTCTATGATTCTATGATCCATTATTCAATATACAATGCCAAAGCCTGCTGAAGGTTACACTTCACACAAAGGGATTGCCTTTTTTCATATCTACTGAACCTGATGAGGAAACCATGAGGTACCATGATAGGTACCTCTCCATTCATCCCTCCAGTACCTATTTGATATCCTGTGCTAAACAAAAAGTTGGGAATCAATTCCTACATGGGCAGTTCTACCTACCTTCAGCCTTGCAATCAAAACCCACAGATGTCAGGCAGTGCTTCCCTTCCTCTCCTTCCCTCCCCCTGCCTTGAAGTGCTTCCATCTCTTTTTCTTACACTTATGTCTTTATAGTACTTATAGCTAACTTATAGCCCAATAAACCAGGTTTGAATGCAAAAATTAGACAGAGAGAATGTAGCCAATGCTCTCCCTGACCACGCTTCATACAAATGTAGAACATGTTTGCCTTCTCGAGTCACATTGTCATGGCGATCACAACTCCTCACAAGCCACAAAGGAATCTAGCCAGAACATTTCAATGCTTTTTCAGGACCATAATGAATCTGAAAGTTCTGCCAACAATAAGTTTTAACAAAAAACAAATAAACAAACAAAAAAAACCCCACCCAAAATAAAACCCAGTGAGCCTATTTCCAGGCAGGAAAACTCTAATTTCTCTATTTTTAAAGTGATCGCTTTTCCTACCTAATAATTAAACTCAGCAAGGAAAGCTCAGGGAAGATAAAGAAGCAAGGTCTGAACATTTTCTGTATATGGAAATAAAAGTTTCAACCCCCCCAGGCTGACTAACACTGTCATGCTACCAAAAAAAAAAAAAAAAATATGAGAGAGAAACACAGGCCAGGATGAACTCTAACCTTAATATGACTGCAACTTTATCCACATATTTTACTATGGTTTCCTAGAGAAATGAGGCTCACACAGACACATCAAGCCAGATTGTCTGTCTGTGATTACAAATTCCCTCTCCTCCAGTAACTTCTGAAGCCATTGGCCAATTTTAACCAACTCTGACAGAAAAGCAGAGGTCCAAGGAATAAAAACCTCCTATTTCTAACAGGCAGATAAGAAGAGCAAGGTCTTTCCTTGCACTGCCACCAGAAATAAGTCATGTCCTGGAAGTTCAGAAGGAGCTTTCTCTTATCTGTTTCACAGATTTCTGATAGAGGGTGAATAGACACAATGTTGGCAAACAGAGTAGCTGCAACAGGCACTCACATTACATTACACATAGGACCTCAACTATCTCCCTTCAATTAGAGGCAGACTAAAGCAAGGGGTGGGAGGAAGAGAGACATCCAGTCTGCTAAGTCCAGCAAAAAGCTGCCACCAGTTTCAGCTAGCTGGGGACAATGGGCCCTCAGTAATAAAGCAAGCAACTCCATGCACTTTCCAAGGAAACTCAGAGCTGTGGAGTGATAGTCTTGCATCAGGCTTCCCAAAAGCAGCCTTCATTTGGACCCACGCTATTTTGCAGTACAAACTCAGCAAGTGCACTTCCTGAGCATGACATCTGTGCTTGCAGGAGAGGGAAGCCAGCACTCAGATGTACATAGGTGTTTGTGTTGTAAAGCATGTTTCCAGAAAGCTGAGTGTACAAAAAAAGAAGCATTCTTTGTGGACTCTTTAGGGAGCTTAGAGTCACATTAACAGCTGCACAATGAGGGAAGAGTAAGCAAGAAGATCAGGTAGGTTAATCAGATGCAGAAATAAGTGGAAAATATCAGCTCCAAATTTTCTGTAAAACCTAGGTTCTGAAAGAGCACAAGACTTCACCAGTTCCCTTATTTATTTGGAATTATGCAGGTTTTCCACAACCAGGATTTTCCAGCTCTTCTACGATCACTGTGCAGCACACTTTCTTATGAGCCAGTTGTTTCCTGCTTGGTTAAAGAGGGTCATTATTATAAATTCCATGTGTTTCCAGCCATGATCAGCTGATCTTATCCCTGCAGAGTTTTATCAGGTGCAGGCTTTACAGAGTTTTATCAGCTTTACAATTTTATCAGGTGCAGGCTTTACAGTCCTGTACACAGGGGAGAAGAAATACAGAGAGAATGAGCATCTTCCATCCCCAGCTTCTTCCCACACTCACACACCCGTGATGGACAGCCCAGGGCATCCAACCCCTTTCCTGGGATCAAGGCCTCCGCAGGGTGCCCCGGCCCAGCCCTGACCCGCCCGGCACGGCGAGGCCGGGGTACGGGTAGGAGCGTTGGCCAGGGTGCTGAACCGCGCCGGGAAGCGGGCGGCGGGGTCCCCCAGACTCCTCTCATGGGAGGAGCAGAAGCCTTTTCCGGCATGACTTCATCTTCTCCTGGTTTGTAATTCCCCACTGCTACTGCAGGCTTTCCCAGGGATTCTTTTTACACTTTAGCTTTCTTGGGGGTGGCAGAGAAGGGAGTATTCCACCTTCTCATCCTGCTGCCCCTGCAGGGCATGCATCAACAAACACACCCACCACAGTCACTATGAACACAGCAGAACTGACTATTAAGCTACAGATCATTATGATGTTTCGTAAGCTGATGCTTAGGACTCAACCAAACTAAAAACTCTTGGTGCTAGACATTGTACCAAAACAGAATGAGAATGTTCCTCAGACCACAGTATGTCAATGTTGGCCAAGAACATTCCTTGAAACTCTTCAACCCCAGAGGTTTTTTTGGAAGGTCCTCATGCCCTCATGTAGAAGCTGGCTCTGGACTAGACATTCCATTCAAGATACTTATGCAAAGGCCACGACTGTTACATAGCTAAGTCCAAGCCACATAGTTTAGTAGGCTCATCACAGCAGCATGAAGCCCTACAAAGGCTGCAAAACACTAACAACCTGACTGCTAAATAAATTTTATTGGGATTGCAGTACTTGAGTTACCTCGCATTTAGGAAGCTCTGATGCTTCCATAGCATGCTGAAATCACACGTGTCATTTCTCCCTTGTTTGCAAGAAAAAGTTGCAGAACAGGCCAGCAATCAGGGCACAGTATTTAATTCAAAGAAACAAAGCTAGATGAGTGCAAGTATGTGCTGAAGTAGTAATCAGTAGAAACAGTTTTGCATGCATTTCTTCCTCATTATATTGTGATTTCTTTCTCCATTTATATGCTTCTTTTGAGTGGTCTCACACTGGATATTTAGAAAATACTTTTCTTACTGATTAGCACCTTCATTTACCACCCCTCTGTTTCTGCGTCTCCCTGCTCCACCATCCAGATGCCTCTTTCATCCCTGAGATACAGCACTGCTCCTTTTGTATTTCAGAATATCCAAGCCCTGGTTTTCCCTCTCCCACTAACTACACCAGACACAGGAAAGCTCCTTTGAAATTATGTGCCTTTTGACTTTTGCTACCATATTAAGTAAAACATTCCTTCATCCACAACTTAATCTAACTAAAATGCGCCTGCTCACTTCGTTCACTTGGGACACTGGCTAACCTCTTTTTGGGTTGTCATAACTGAGACAAGCTTTTGTATTCACTTTCGCTGCAGCCACTTATATCCAGAATTTGACTTCAGTCAAAATTATGCAAGTCATTTAAGTTTTGTAAAGAAAGCAAAAAATACCACCAACGCTTCAGCACAGCTTCCAGTGAAAAGGCACAATATTATTGCAGTCTCAGAAGAGTAAGAAAAGCTCCTTGTCAGCAGTACAAAGGTGGGGAACAGCACACTCCCTGGGCAAAAGCCTCTACACTTCTGGCACATTCCCCCAGAGAAAAATGTGCTATAAACTTTGATTTCAGAACTGACACATCCCACTCTTTGTGATCCTTCATCTTTTGCTGGGCATCTCATTTCAATGTCATGCTATCTGCATGGAAGGAAGTAGGGTTGAAAGTACACTTTGACCACTGAGAACTGCTATGCCACATGGACTTTACACCAACGCAGACCTTGATAGAAGTGACTACTGCAAACTGAAGAGAGCATCTCCAGAGATAATAAGGAAGAAAGGCTACAGGAAGAGCAGTGTGTAGTTTCTGGTTTTATGATGAACAAACAAGTTTGAGTAGCTGTTTTTTGAAGAGACCTGCAGTCTTTTCCAAATGCTTTCCTAGCCTTCAAGCAGACAGACTCTATAGGCGTAGAGGAAAAGCCCTGAAAACTGCTAGCCATGATCTCTTACCCTTACAAAATAATAGAACATCAGAGCATTGCACTGTCTCTGTGTTTTCATAAACACAGATGTACAGCTGACTTACAAAATGTCAAATTAAGCTCCTTTGGGATTTTTTTGATTTTAAATGACAGAATTTCCTAGTAAAGCTTCCAGAACTTTGAAATGGCAATTCTGACAGTTTTTTCTCCCTCCAAGATAGCCTTTCTTCAGATCATCAGGAGGACTGTTACCCAGTTCTGGAGAATGTTATCTTTTTGGTCCTGTTCCGGTCCTTTGAACAAGGCTCAATCTCCTATGCTGTAAGAAACTATTCAAGCCCCTAAATATGTTACAAGGCAGACAGGTATTTCTGTAGTTGTACACAGAATTCTTCCATCCTGTACATATTTCCCTATGCAAACACTTATTTAACTTACTAAAGTTTAGAGATAATCACTACGATTTTCTTTAAAGACGTAATTTCAATTTCAATTTAAAACCACTTCATTAGCTTATCATTTAAGACATACTGGAAGCATCACATAAAATTATGAGTATAGATGCTAATCTTTTCTAAAAACTGACAAATAACACTGCTTTATAAAACTGATACATCAAATAAAGAGTACAAGTTAGCAGTTTCAAAGTCTTTTTTGGCATGCTTTCTTAGTGACAAAATTTGTTTATTCTGAAAACTAAGAAATGTCAAGTATTTAGTCTTGGGAATAGTATTTCTGGTTTTAATTTTCACTTATTTTGCATGTATAAAAGATCTGTTATATAGTATTTCAAAACATTAACAACATCTCTTCCACAAATACCACTGCACAAGAAAATCAACTTTTCCTCTAAATTCTATTCACAGAAGTTGTGCAAACCTAGTAAGAAATCTACTTCAGTAGCTGAACACAAGTAGCTCTTCCAACATTTTCTAGGAGACCAAGAGTTGGTACAACAGATCTAGAAGGCTATTAGTTTTCAGAAGATATTCAAATATAAAAGACCTAATATGCTGTAACTGCACTAGGTCTGAAGGATTCAAAGAACAGAAAAGCAAGTGAGAAGCAAGCAAAGGCAATTGATTCCTATCAGTTGAAGAAAAAGGCCAATTACAACATACAGTATTCATTGGACTAGTTACAGATCTGTTCAGTTAGATGAAACAAAACAGCATCACAGGAAAAGGCATTTTCCAAGGGAATTTTAAGACATACAGAAACCAATGATATGTGGCAGCAATAAGAGCCTCCAAAACTACAGGAGGAGCTCCTGCTGACTATACTAACAAGGAGTTAATTTAAAATGTGAGGACAGCATACGAATTATTTATCCAAGATCTTTTATCTCCGTGCCATAAGAGTAGGAACTCTACCAGGAGACCTATTAGCTCCACGAAGAATTTATTACTATTTTACATCTGAAGCCTCAATTTGGAGGACTGCTCTCTTTGGCATCAAGTAGAGTCAAGAATAAAATAAAATTCAGAATTTTACAGAAAAATCAATTTACAAACTCACAAGAACAAAATCTACTATGTGGTTTAGAAAATAGCTAAACACCTCTGCTACAAGGATGTGATAAAGAGCAAGGTATCAAACTGGGTCTACGAAGATTGCCAAAGTAGCAATAAAATAGTTCAAGTCTCCCTTAACCCTTATCTCTGTTAAAGATAATCTGAGGCACCTATTAAAATTTGCAGTGGGTATAAGGCAACAAAAACAAAACTTGGCCTTGTAGTGAACCTTCTTAGGAAACACAGGTCTTTTTTCCCCTGAAAATCATCATGATAGTTTAGTCTCTATTCTTCTAACTTCCTGTTTTCCAAAGCTAAAACAAGAGAAGCCCCAACCTGTCCATGAAGACTAGGTGCTTAAAAATCAGTAAATGCTCTAAGACCCAGGTTTTGGTTGAAAAAAAAAAACAACTTTGACAGGAAGTGCTTAATCCACTCATAATAATACCAAGGCACTCAATTTCACTCAGAGCTACAGCTATGTAAAACCTCAGGAAAAATTGAACCAATTACACTCAGTAGAAACACTCAGTGAGAGTCCCAACGCCTGCAGAGCCTAAAGCTGCTGCATGTGTAGTATGAGCAAAAACCACAGATTAATTTGCTTTTTAATGTTGAGGTTACATACACACTTTGCCATGTGAGGGGATCAGCTGAACTGAAGTAAACATACATTCATTCCAGGAAGACTGGCTGAATGACCTAGCCTTTAGAGCATGTCAGTCTGCAGCATGGTAATGTAGTGCTCCCTTGTCACTGAAATTGTTCTCTAATAAATGCTCAGCACAAGTGTCAATAACACCACCTACATCCCAAATAAGCTCAGTCAGAACTGTTGGAATAGCTGTCCATAAAACAGGACAAAATCACCCCCAGCAGCAGCAGATGGAACTTCTCTGAAACGGTGGCAAGTGTATCTCACACAGCAGTTACAGAACTGATCACCTCAGGGATTATACATTTGCTCACACAAATCCTACCATAAACATCTGAATTGGTTGCAAAGATACAAGGCAAACTAGATAATTTCATTTCAATCATGTCACTCTTCCTCTGCCTAATTTTGTCTCTTTTCTCTCAGATTTGCCAAATTTAGGCATTTTCTAAAAACTATAGAATAAAAGCAGGTCTTTTGGTAAAAAGCATGTTCTTCAAATCCCAATCTTAGTGTTTGAAACTATACAATCCTAAGGCTTTGATCATATAAAGGACTCCATGCTGTACGGTTCAAGAATTTTACTGCTTCTTAAGGAGTCCTTAAAAATGTCTTTGTTGTTTAAAATACCTTTCCTCATATTCCAGTTTCTTTACCATGCTACTGCTGTCTCTACATTTCAATAGAAAACTGCTCTCTATATTTCCTTGCCAGTGGTGTGGAACCCATAACAATTAGCAGTTTCTGCTTGTTTCTGCTGTGCCTCATTGTTTTCAACCCTGACAGCTCCTGCTTATAAAGTAGGTAGCTTTAGTCAATGCTTGAATCAGTTACTCAAAAATAAATAAAGTGCTACTTTTTACTGGGCATTCATTTGAGGAAAAAAATAATTGTATTCTCATGCTTTATTTGATGCAAAGCAAGAGTATTTTAATAAATAATTAATTTTAGCAAAACACAAAATTTATTGGCCTAATACTTTTAGAAACACAAACAAAATGAGATAGGATGTATGCACATACATATGTACTCAGCTATATTGTATTTTCAGAATCTCATTATTCCAATATTCCTTACCATATCTGATATACAGAAGTATCTGCCTGCCCCAGTATAAACAAGAGATTTCATGCTAATGTAGCGCTCAGTAAATTAGAAAAGAACATATCATATACTCCTCACTCTGCAGTTTGGTCAGTTATGCAAATATAAGTAACACCAATAAAAAACTTCTGAAAAATTGTCTTCTGTGGTTCTGTTTCTTTTTAATTTACCCTGAAAAAAAATCAGCACTTATGGACACAGAACTGCAGGAATGTGTCTATATTAGCTATATATATTTGGGCAAATCCTGTAAGTTTTCTATGCAGATATATTCCCAAAGCACTGTCCAAGAGAGAGGACTGAAATACAGGGAGGGCCACAAACACTCCCAGCTGGGATCCTTGAAAACCACAAGTTACATAAGCACTTTATAGCATTTAAAAATCATAATGATAAATTCATTATTTGTGGAAGTATATGTCAGTCCCTGGGCACCACCTGGATTCTGATACCAGGCAACAAGACAAGTAGGGTCCGCAGGCAGAACAAGCATGCAAAGAAGAGCATCAGTGAACATGGACCTGGAAACAGGCTCTGCAAAATGAACACGGCACTCCGAAATCCTCAAGATGTTGCTGGGTCAGGAAGTACATGCACTCTCCTCCCTACTCCCAAAACATAAAATGCATCATTAGTCTCGTTCCTAGTATTTATTTGGTCAATGAGCTCAATGAGAGGAGAATTAAATCCCTGTCAAAAATGCGGACTTGCTACAGTAACTCCATAAAAAGTAAATTAAATTTAAAACAAAAGTAAAAAAAAAAAAAAAAAAAAAAAAAAGATGAAGAAACTCAGTAAAAATCAAATGTCTCTTCCCTCTGATTCTGTCTTCCTTATTATTTCAGTGTTGGATGTAGAAGAGTAAATAAATCTCATTTTATATCTGTGACACAATTCCCAGCTGTGGTTTCCTCAAGTCCTTCCAAAGCAGCTTTTTGGCAACTTAAACTGATTTGGCACCATCACAGTCACAGAAAATATATTTTATTCCTGAAAGGATTATTTAAAGTTTAACTGGCTGTAAGAGTGCCACATCCGCTGAGACTCTTAGAAATTGAACCCTGAGAGAAATGATTCTCTACTGCCTGATGCACACCCTTCACACACATTACAGAAATCTCCTCCAGCATCCCCAGTTTGCAAACTGTTAGCTTTTTTTTGTTCCCTTCCACCCTACAAAGCAATTACCTTGGTGAGAGAGGGAACTGGAAACCAATAGCTTGCCCAGGTCACTTAATGAAATGACAGAAAAGGTATGTAATTTCTGCAGTGGCTGTGGAGCATAGGCTTTGCACTGCCAAGACCCAAAGATACAGCGATAGGTATATCGTGGCAGTTTTCATGGCTGGGACACTTGTTCATGGGAACCATACCAAAACTCCATTTTTAAGTCCCACTTAAGCTCAAGAGCCATAATGCAGCTCTGAGTCTGGATCCCCATACACTGAACCCAAACCACTGCTATAGGTTGAAGTCCATTAAAATCCTCAAACAGCTTTTCCATTGAGACTGCGACACAAAAGTGTTTCCATTTCAGTATCTCCTGAATAAGTACAGTGCGCCTCCAGCATTTCCCACACATTTACCAGCTGAAGAGAGAAATCCTCAACCCCATCCTGAATTTATCATCACAACACCTGCTCTCTGTCAAAGCTCACTGAGGACTCCAAACAAACCATTGTCAACGGGCCTCCAACCACTTTGCAATTTTGTGTTGCTTTTCAGCATGCAGCACATACCCCAAGCAGTCTAACCCACAACCAGATGGTCAATTCACAGGGGAAGACTCCCACAGACTTTAAAAACAAACAACCAAACAAACAAACAAACAAGTCAGAATTACCAGTATGTAGTGTCTGGTTGTGTTGCAGCGTTTAGGCCACGACCTTAAAAAATAGCCTGAGAACACATTCACAATGTAGGAACCCGTTCCCAACCTAGAGTTTATTTCTGGCAACAGGTTGAGTGGGGAGCAGAGCGGAGGGATACCTACTCCACAAATGCATTATTCATAAAAGCTGGGGATTTCTTTTTATTACCTGGGGATTTCGGTTTTATTATGTTCAAAGGATTGTTTCAGTGAGCACTCACTCCCCTGCAGGCAAATATGCATGGATTTTTTACACTGCAGTATAAATTACAGTGAATATCTAATACCGGCAAAACCTCAACAAAATCAAATAGCCAAAAACATTAGGGACAAATTGCCCTTGCACAATTTATTCCATTGTTTAGTGGAACTCCACAGAGAATCTGAGGCCCCTAGTATACTGGATCTAAATTGATTTATTCTTACTCTCACAGGGGAAGTCCATAAACTACCTCTTTGCATAAGTTATGCCTACCTTAAGGAAAAAAAAACAAAACAAAACAAAACAAAACACAAAACTAACAGGCTACATAAATGGCTATTTTTCCTCAACAGAATGACTTCTACAAAGTGAGGAGCATTAAGATACATGTAGCTATTCTTATAAATCTGATTAGCGAAGACAAGGAATAACCACAGTTTAAAACACAGAGAGAGAAAACAATGCTTGTTTTATACTCTCAGCAGAATGTATTTCTGAAACTACCTCTGCTTGTTGTAATCACATTTCCAGTCTGAATCACAAACACTCCAGTAATCTATCTTGTTCCGAACAGCCAAAATATTTATTTTTATTTGACCTCCTACTAGGTGCATTCATGGGAAAACAAATAGATTCTACTTGAGGCATGTCCATTTGTGCCTGTATTCCAGAAACCTGAAACCAGGCCAACATTCTTCTGATTGAATAAAGCTGAGTTGTCTGGGTTAAATCTGTTGTCAATATGCCTCACTTATATAGTGAAATAGTTTCTTTTTAAGCAAGACAGAGATTTACTGTAGGCAAGATACAGACTTCAAATGCATCAGCATGGAAGGGAAGGATAGAAATGTATTAATTCTTCAAGAAACACCAGATAAAAGTACTGTATACCTTAGCAGGAAGCCCTTTTTCTATGAATAATCATGATCTTGAGTCAACAGACTTTGCCTACTTAAGCTATCTCTCGCATCAGAATCCAATTATAGCAAAGCCTACAGAAAACAGGTTTGGCACACTTTAATATTTTGGTATTGATCTAATTTAGCTCTGGCTTCAATTACAACAGGGAGCATTTTATCAGGAGATAGACTTTATTTGTTGGACTTTAAATTGCTTTTTTCCTTATTGTCTCTGATCTCACTACCTGGAGTTTTTTGCCACTCTTCTAGCTGCAGTTTTAGAGGCTTCACCCATTTTCTTATGAACTTCTTTACAAAAAAGAAATCAAATCCAGCTTCTCTAAGTAAAAAGGAATGAACTCAATACATTGGGGGTTTCTGTAGCAACCATTCCACAGTGATGCAACTGAATTTGACATCAAAGAACAAATGTATCAAGTCATCATGACAACTGAAATACTTGCTGTAAGAAGAATGCATACATGTATCTGGAACAAAGGTGATTATCCTAAGTAAAATGAGCATTTTATTTAGTAATATATGTATACCACATCATCCTACTTGAGGCATCTTTTCTCCCATCAATTTGCACAACTGCCGCAAAAAATTAGCTGAATTTACCCACAGAAACTGAGAGGAGAATAGACCTCTTTATTTAGTTTTCAGATGTACGGAAGAATTATCTCATTTTCCATTTAATGACATACAGAAGATATATGGAAGTAATTTTCTTTCTTCCTGCTGAATTTGGCTTTAAACTCTGCAGCTTTACTTCTTACATTCATTGAAGCAAATGTCATCTCTACAATCCAGAATAGTTACATATATTTATAAACTGTATCTAAGAAATTACCCTGATTAACAATATGCACCTTTCAGCTACAAAACCCCAAAAGCCTGATAACGAGAAGATTTTGCTTCATTGTGCTCTCCCAAAGTACAAATCACATATGTTGATAATCTGGAATGTTTGCTGAATTAAAGGGGGTTATGAAATTATATCAGTGATTAGAATCATACAGTGCTGAAGGCAGATAGCTGGAGTGTTGAAATTTCTAAAAAGGAAGCTGTCAAATAGTAGGACGCAATTTGCAATGATCCATAGCTTTGTGAATAAAATCACAAACTTAGTGCTCTGTTAAGCTCCAAGAAGTGATAAAAGTTGAATTCAGGGTTTGTAACTCCAAAACAAAGTCCATTTCATGGGCTGCCACAACTCCTAGGGAAGTGTAAGACTTCACAGAGATAAAGGAATATTATAAACTCACTGTAACTGAAACACAGCTGCTTAGTGTTTCTTCAAATATGATAACGTGTGACACACAGGGGAGACTGCTTTTTAAAACTCCTTGTGGGTATTCCTAGATGTGAGATACAACTGTACTGCCCAAAAGAGAAACAGGCAGTGCATCCCCCTCAGGTCTGAACAGCAACAAGAACTGTGCAATTTTTTTGCTCAAGATAGCATATACCTGGCACTTACCTCTGAAGCAGAGGAAGGAAAATGCACCTGAAAATCGCAGCATGTGCTCTTGGGACTATTTGGTGATGACTTTTCCAGCTAAATTTTCAAGCCCCTCCCCTGCCAGAATAGTCTTGAAACTCAAAACAGTGTAATTCAATTGCTGTCATTAAAGAAAAAAGCAACCAACACTTATTTTGCAGACACTGGGAACCACCAACTATTCATGTTAAAAAAGCCAGATGAATTTGGGGTGTATGTCAAAAAAGAAAAAAAAAGGCAAACAAACAAACAAAAAACCAAAACATTTTGAATGCATTTAGAAAGAATAAATAAAAAATTATTTAGGCAGTAATATGCCAAAGACCTTGCCACCTAGCAGAAATGGTGCAGTCACTGAAAGCAGTTCTGCTCATACACAGCACATCCATTAAACACCACACCTGGTGTTACATCAGGTAACTAGCGCAATCATGGGACAAAGCTACTGAAACTTGTTCATGTAATTTTTCCTCAGAAGTTGGTGTAACAGTTGGTTAGTTGTTTAGCCTGGAAAAGTCGAGTGACAGAGCACTGGAACAGGTTTCCCGGGGGGTTGTGGAGTCTCCTACATTGGAGATATTCAAGGCCTGCCTTTACAAGTTCCTATGTGATGTACTCTAGGTTACCCTGCTCTCGCAGGGGGGTTGGACTAGATGATCTT
>JBAFWW010005336.1:22863-56265 GCA_036873685.1 Agapornis canus | reverse complement strand
CCCCCAAGTCCTTCTCTGCAGGGCTGCTCTGAATCTCCTCTTTGCCCAACCTGTTAAATGAGCCTTTCATTTAAAAGCAAACTTTAGACTAGTATGGCTCACAAAACGCAAGTTCTGAAATATATATATATTCACTGGTAAAATGTGAAGTCACAATTTATCTAAATGTCTGTCCTTGTGGAATCTGAAGTAAATGCAAAGTAGGTCACACACTGTAGGCAATAGAAACATGTCCAGTTCCTTGTTTTGGCATTGTAGAGAGCTTTGCCAAATAATATATTCACATGTGTGAGACTGAGTACCTGAAACCTCTGATATCTACAGACCCGACACTGAAAAAAGCACCAAAACCAAGGAACTCGCCTTCCAGAGCACATTCTCTAGATGGGCTGCTCCTCTGCTGAGTTCCCAAAATCTCCTGATGCAGGGCAGGCCATTATCAGTCAGCCTGAGATCTGAGGCTCCAAAAGACATTGAGGTCATGTTCCCAAGATAGCCATATGCCAGATGCTAGATTATATTATTCATCAAAGCTGCAGCAATTCAGCAAAAATGCATGTAATTCCAAACATTTCAGCCTCAAGAGATCTGTGCTTGTAGACCTTGGCATCACTGGAACATTTCCAGACAGTTCCACTCCCATCAGCTCTGTTTGTCCCAAATCTCTGGATGGTACTACACCTCTGACATATGGGTACACACAGGTTAAAGAGAGCACATTGGAATGAGGTTACAGCTGAAAGCTAGTGGCAGGAATGACAGAAGCAAATTATTAGATCAGACCTGGACCCAGCCATGATGTTCGACAGGTCCTGGCTGACACGTTGTACTGAGAACTGCTAATAGGCACAGGCAGATGGAATGGAGGGAGAAGAGGGAGCTAACGGACTCCCTAGTAAATTCACCCCTGGTGAGGCCATGAACAAATAACCAAGGCCAACCCTGTTTGTGGCATATCTAGAGACAAATAAAGTAAGATGCTATGAAAAAGGCTAAGATAGAAGTTTATGCTTTATTTGGAGAGCTCTTACTTATAAAAACAAAATAAATAAGCAAAGAGTCCTGTGGATTTGCTGATCAGCTCTTGGCTATCAAAATATAAAGGAGCTGTGGATGTTTCCAGCTTGGATTAAGAAACATCTTTACTGAGCATTAGTGCTCAGCCTCAACATGGCATTTCAAGCCTCCCCTTGACTAACAGTATGGAAAGGAAGAGATACTGATGAGAACAGATGATTTTTTTGTTTGTTTCACATTCAATGGAGCTAATTCTGTAAGCTTCACTCAGGTGGAAGCACAGGCTTTAATTCTGCTCATCATGGTAGAATGTGGTGAAAGAAAATGCTCCTGCTTTATTCTGAAATGACAATCGACCTCATTTGAGGAGAGAGTAAAACATGATTAAAGAAATACATTTTAAATGATTGTGAGGTAACTCTGCCTCTTATCCACTAGAATTAAAAAAAGCTGCATGTTACATTGCACATAGTATTTCATCTAATAAAAAACTTTGTTGTTAGCCCACAGATACAAAGAATGTCATGGAGAAACAATTTGCTTGGCTTGCCAATACTGATAGCAAATGAGAGTGAGTTGTTAGGCAGTTGGCTTGCTTCTGTCATTGCAGGAAGGGAAGAGTGCCTAAGTCAAGGATATTTCCTGGTATGGCACAGGGACTTTGGTAGTCAGCTGGTAATACATTTACCAGCTATCTGGTTTTCCCAGAAGAAGTGTCTTGACCTGAACTGACTCGTCTGTGTCCCAGGAGGGTGACTAATCATTCTGATTTATTATGCTGTGGCCTGCTAACCATTTCAGCTCTGTTTACATTGGTGCCAGTACAATATTTTATACAGCTTCTATAGGCATAGTTATTTAAACTACATTCAAACCCAAGAATTCATCACCAAGTACACACAAAATTGAAATAAGTACAAAATGACACTGCACAACTTTTGGAGAAAAGATGAAACTTTAAAGGGTGGGCAGGGAGAGTTACAAGACAAGCTAATGAGCTAATGAAGCCTGAAGTTAGTTGATAATTGTAGGCATCTTCCAATGAAATTACAAAATCCCAAGGACTTCATGTAACCTAAAGAAACCTCACAATGGGTTTTTTTACAAGGAAGCAGTGGAGCAGTGTATTATGGGAAACAATCTCAATCCTATTAAATTAATAGCTCTTGGTGTTGAATGTACTAGAAACTGTGCTGTGGAATTCAGGAAAAAAAAAAAAAAAAGCCTCTTGAAAAAGCCAGGTAATAGCTCGGAGAGTGTGGGCCCATATGGCTTCATTTGCACCAAAAACTTGTTCTACATGAAGCTTTACTCCAAAAAGTCATACTTGGGATAGGCATCGCTGCCCATATATTGGTTTTGTGTGATACTGTTATCACCTGCAGGCAGCAGTCAAGGAAACTTCTGCTGCACATGAGACTAAAGTAGACTAAGCACATGACTCAGGAAAGCATGAAAACAGAAGAATAGCATAGCTGACAATGAGCATTTTCCAGAAGCAACCTAAAATCCACATCCTCAGATATACAGCAGTACCTCACTAACTACAATAATTTGGCATTCCCACTAGTATTGCACTTGAGATTCCACACTGTTTGTATCTTACTGATTTACACATAAATTGTGCTTATTTTATTTTGCTTGCTTTGGAAACTGAGCTTGGGATCTGAGAATCCCTCTGGCAAATTTCTTTCTCCTTCTCAACCCATAATAATAGTTTGTGGGACAAATAAAGACACTGTTTACATCTCTGCACTGGACTACCATATTGCCAGATTTTCTGATCCAGAGCTCTGTCTAGCAATGGAAGGGAGATGATTTTGCTTGCCCAGAACTCCTGTACTGCCCATTCTCAGTATGTGCAAAAATGTTCTGAACTGGCTCTGAGCCCAAGGCTGAAGGAGTAACACAGTGTTCTCCACTCCCTCCTGGCCCACCATGATGAGAAGGTCTGTGGGAAAATGAACAGTGGGAAAGGGGCAGTGAAGAGTTTTAAGTTTCTGGTGCAGATGAAAGAATACTGGGAGGTATGGACAGGGAAGTCTCTGGAGCAGAAAAATTTGGAGCTCAGCAGAGGCAGTTTCTGCTGAAGCAATTCTAACCAGCCATGTGGTTAGGTGATGGGCACATATGCACAAGACTGTCCAGCCAAGTCCTCTCACACATCACTGTAAAGCCTCTTCACACACTATTTCTGATTCTCAATTCCCAGCACACCAACATCACGTCAGAAATGTGTCAGTCGAGTGCCTTGGCAACTGTATGCAATGCTCTCAGCAACAACCAAGCAATCTAAGGCAAACACTTGTGTAACTTTGTGTACAGTTCTGTGGAAGTTGCACAAAATGGCACTGAATACCTCTGAACAGTTCCTATGGAATTAATAAGTAGTAGAAACGTCACTGACAGAAAAAACCCAGCAAGTTCACAATACAAAGGTGATACATACTGGATTATCAGTTCTCAGAAGAGAAACAAAACTTGACCGAACAATAAAAATTCGTAGACTCATGGAATCAATTAGGTTGAAAAAAACCTTTAAGATCATCAAATCCAGCTGTTACCCCAGAACTGCCAAGTCCACCACTAAACCATGTCACTAAAGGTCTCGTCTACAGAGTTGCTGAAGATTTCTAGGGACAGTGATTCCATCACTGCCCTGAGCAGCCTGTTCCAATGCCTGATTACCCTTTCAGGGAAGAATTTTTTTCTAATATTCAGTCTGAACATCTGCTGAAGCAGCTTGAGGTTGTTGCCTCTTGTGCTGTCACTTGTTACATGGGAGAAGAGACCAGCCACCTCCTTGCTCCATCCACCTTTCAGCTAGCTGTAGAGAGTCCTCCTTCAAACTAGTGGAAGATGTAACAAATACAACACAGAGAGGGGCATAGCACAAGCACACACTGCTCCTATGGGTGACTGTATATTTCAAACACAATGTGTTGTGGGGCTAACTCTTCTCCCTTTGAACATATCAGTCAGAAGTTCTCTCAGGATCACTCTTAGTAGGAGTTCTTAAAATCTGCTGTCTGAATTTGTCCTAGGGAAGAAAAAGAAATTCTGTGGATAAAAATCTGCCTTAAAATTTTGAACAATGAAGAGTAACAGCACCAAATCCTTACCCTATCTTCAAGCCAAGGGGATTTATCTCATACTTGTTTCTTTGAAGTCTGCAAAGAATTTCTTGCCATTCTTTTTTTCCCTGTTCAGTTTTGTGTGCCTCTGCACTTTCTGGTTCTGGCTTATGGCTACTAACGTACTTCTAGAAAGGCTTCCTTCCTTATCCTACCTCTTATTTCTGTCAAAAACAGAAGAATTTTTCAAGCCCAACAAATTCAGAACAAGTTTTTTTTCTTGTACTGGTCTATGATGTTCCCACAAACTTCTTACACAATGTTTATTGATACTTGCACAGTCGAAAAAACCCTCACAAAACCAAAGAGATTTATCTTAGCAGAACTTTTTATAAATGAATATTTAAAGAGAATAACAAATTGCTTATTTGAAGAACATGCCCAAAATCTGTAACCTTACACTTATTTCTGAGAGAACTGGATTGAACAGAGTGGCTTTCAGGTGAAAAAAATATATATATATTGATACAAACAAATGTCTGCCAGCTGTGCATGAGAAACACGCCTTTTATTCCACTAAACTCTGGCATTATTAGCAATGTTTCTAATAGACATCTTCAACCACTGATAAAAAAATATCTTGTATTTTCTCAACTCACTCTCATGAAACGGTCTTTTCAAGTGGATCTGTCATTGTGGTTTCCTGGATTTCTTCAGCCTTGTTGGAAAGCTTGTAAATTCTCATGGCTGATAGGAAATTAAGGAAGGAAATAAAAAATAGTAAATGCCACTTCAGTGCTTTCAGTCCTTTTCTGCTCTTCTTTTGGCTGAGAGTGCATTTTAGGAGATTATTACCAGCTTTTACACAAACTTCAAAACAGCTCCAGCTGGGAATCCATCCGTATGTCCATTTTGCACCCTCAGTTAAACTCCCACCAAATCAGTGTTCACTAGAGACATATACTGGTAGACTGACGTTTGGCTGAATTAAGTGGGTCTGGGCTGCTAGGCTATTTTACAGGAGTACTTGACAATATTGATACAATACATGAATGAAGCAACTGGAAGGAAAATTGCTTTTTAATATCACATTACTTCCTACAGCTAAAGAGCAGAATGTGTGAAGGAAAGAATAAAATAAATCAGATGTTCTATTTCCTTGTGCATTGACCAGATATTTAATATCTGCTATATTTTTATTGGCTTTGTATTTTGTTTATTTTTTTAATTGTAGATGCTTTAAACACTGAAAACAAAATGCATATAGAATATTTGTACTACACAGAGGAATGACTGCAGATGGGGAATACTGGAGTGCTGAATACTTTCTCAAGTTATACCTCTTTCTGCACTCAGATCATGTACTAAAATTGCTTGTGCTACTTACCATTGGTATTGCTGCAGATGAGATTAGAATGCAGTCCTGCATAGCTGTGGAGAGCATGAAATACACAAGGGATATTAGTTACAGAGTCCAGTTTTACTTTTCATAAAATACCGAACTGTCTCATATCTGCAAACAATCCCATGACTCCTGGTGAACATGATAGCGGAAAAGTCATGCTTTCTGAACAGAAGATCCCAGATTTTTCTGCATTTGCTCCAAGAGAAGATGTAGAAAGAAATTCTGACTAGCATAATGCTGTTAGAGGAATATTGACACTGAGTTGACCAAGTAACAGCACTCAGAGCTGATGAAGAGATTTAAATGGTGTGTTCTGGTGAGGGGTTCAAAAGTCAGAAGTCATAACCCAAAATAATTGTGTATACCGGAAATTCAAACTATTTTACTCAGGGTCACTATAATGAACTCATGGAATTAGTTGCCAAGTAAGAACATGGAAACAAGTACTGCAGTCTAAGTGGCTTGGAAACATCTTGGCACTTTTATGGAGAGAGAAGGGATTAAAGGATATAGTGACAAAACCAAAAACTGGGGTTTAAGAGAAACTTAAGGGGGACAAGCCTGTGAGGTCAAGTGGCATTTTCCTCTCCAGACATCATTTCCTGTCTTTTATGTCAATTTTTCCCAAAGACATCATGTCAGATTGAATAAACAATCACTAAAGCTTAGATGAGGAATGGACTTCTACTAGATTGAAACAGGGATGAAATGAAGCAGCATTATCTTTTCCTCTGCTCCATAATAAAAGTAACTGCTAACAAACAAAAACAGATTTCTTTATCTATATACAATCCCATGCATTTGACCCACTCAATCTAACGTAGCACATAAGGTTTTCTCATATCAGCTTCTTCCTGTAACCTTATCTTCTCCGGTCCCATCAGAATACCACAACCAACAAGATAAAGAAAGTTAAACTGGAATAGCTAAATGTCAGAACACAACACAGCTGTCTAATGTACACTTCAATGGTGATGCTGTTCTTAAAGACCATTAGTAGTTCTATATTACCCAGGATATTTGCAGTATTAGCATGGGCACGTCATGTGCAATTGCAGGAAGCACATGGTATCATTGTTTTAAGTGATAAAGCACTAATAACAGCACTATTTTAGACATTTTTACCTTCCTCTCTTTGTAGAAGAAAATCTGTTCCCATTAAGAGGTTGCATCAGATATAAAAGCATTTCAATTCAAAGCTACATACCTACATTCCTATATATTAAAAAATATATATATAAAACAAGGTGCAGTTTTAACTTCTCAGGTATTAAAGAAAGACTGTAGTAAAAGTTCTTACTATTTGATCCCTCCAGAAATTGTCCCTATGAGTGAATTAACTCTTTTACATTATAGCTGCTTTCCTTTACCTCTTTCATGAGTTGACACAAACTGCAACAGTTGAGGCACATAAAGACTTCTCCAACCAGCTTTGTACTGATGTGTCCCCAGGATATTTGGGATACCTGAATATTCGGTGACACTAGCTCATGCATTGTGCTATGTCCCAATTTGTCGATTGGGCTCTAACTTGGTCTCCAGTGCACCTGCAAAAATAAGGTCCAAGAAGGAGAGTAGGTAGAACGCATCAGGGATGATTCTTAGAATAGAATTATGAGTACACCAACAAAACTATCTTGGGACCTAACTTTTCTCATCAGTGTAAGCCAAATCACATTTTCAGAGACAACTCCTCCTGAATACATATCATCATATAATCACCCAGCCATTGTTTTTCCAAAAGATGTGTGGGGATTCCTTTGCTGATATTCCATGAAACATAGCTGGGTCTCAGCAGATGCAATAATGCTTAACTGGGTTGTTTCCACATCTTGCTTGCTGATAGACTTCTTCACAAGCAAAGGCACTGAATAGATTTTGCACCTTTCTAATCCTGAGAGAAGTCCCTGAGCATGGCAGCAGCCTGTCAGGTCAGGCAGGCATATATCCCTCAAGCAATGCAGGAGCTTGAATGGGAGCTGATTCAGATAGGGAATGAGTCAAAGCTAGAGAGCATGGGGCAGGCTTGCATTCAGGCAAGGGGATTGTCCAGAGAGAAGAATGAAATATTTCAATAGGGAGTCTAAACTGGAACAAATCTTTGAACTTTTGGAGCATCACAATCACTTCACAAACAGGTCCAGTCTTTTTTTTTTTTTTCCCCACAGAAAGCATAAAAAAGATTGTCTTATGCATTTTGCACAGAAACCAGCTTTGTCAGCTCAGATCCTGGGATGTGGCTTTAAAGAACATTCCTCTGACTCTACCCACAGAAACAGCTCTGTAACAGCAATTTCCTCAAACTCTTCAGCTTTCAGTTACCACTAAAAACTGATGTCAAAATCTTCACAGACTGCCTTATTAAAACAGGAAAATGTTTGTTTTTCCTCTCTCATCTTCTTAAAAACATTATAAAATCACATTTTCTTAAAACATCTCTGAGCTGCCCTAGAATTTAAGCTAGCCTACATTTGTTTCTAACCAGTGTCAGTTTGACACCACTACCCATCTCCTCTGAACCCTATAGTACTATATAAAATGCCTTCAAAACTTACCTAGGTTTCATGTAACAGATGAATTTGATGATTTAGGACTGATAAAAAGATAAATTATATTATAATTATAACCACTTACCCCATATAAAGCTTACCCCTTACAGCACAAAATCATTTTCACAAATTTGAATTTTGGTAAAACTAATCTGTCTTCTAATTTAATCTACAATTAATTGCTTCCAATATGCTAAGATCTTAGGGCATTGAAGCTCTCCCTTAATTAAAAGGAACAAGTAATTATAGCTTAGTATTCAATGTGAAGCATGCATTAGTATTATTTTGTATTCTGAGACACAATGGTTATACAGACAGAAACGCATTTGTGGATGGACACTTCATAATAGTAGATATAAGGCAGAGTTTGCCTGCCGAGAACTCTAGAGTCCTGACTCTAAAAAAAAAAAAAAAAAAAGAAAAATTATATACAGACACCCCAGCAAGCTGAAGGCAAATTAAGGTTTTCACCATCTTCTTCTCCCTCTCCTTCCACTTGTGTGATTAGGCACATCGGTCACAGACCCCACATATCACACAGGTTATCTACCTGACGGCCTTAAGGCCAGCATAAGTGCAACATACAGGACACACAGTATATTGCTCCATACTTACCTTCCGTTCACAGAGCCTGCCCAGCACCCCGAGTACACTGGATTTCCTGTGCCTGAGTAGCCACGTGGGCAGCATGTGCACAAGGCTCATTGCAACACAAGCAAACAGAAACATGGGATTTTTATGTGTTTGCTCTGATTTCACATGTATTTGTCATCTTACAGCTGCACAGGCTCACTCCTACCCACTTGGTTTTGCCACTATGGTTCAAGATTTTGTCTGCTCTGTATAGGTACATCTTTAATGAAACAACACTCGTGAGCCTTTGTCTATATGCAAGATCAGTGCTCAAGCAAAACAAGTTACTCTCCTTTCTGAATCCCCCCCATACCATCGCTATGTAAAAGAAATTTGTAACAAAGGATTTGAAGCTCATTATTCAATAATGGGTGTCATTCAGATTTCAAATTCTATCTGGTTCTGTTAATTACATGTCAACAATTTCTTTCCTCCTTTTCCAACAGAAAAATAACATGCTGCCTTTGGCACTCTGCCTGAAAGGTTCAAATGTCAGGGCAGTAATTTTGAATGGAATGGATTTGACTCAACTGATGCGAGAATAAAAAATAGCTATTAGAGATTCCCTGACAAGTTGCTGTGACAGGGAATGGCTTAGAACTGCTTTCACCTGCCTGCCTCTATGACTTTGGCTCTGTTCTGAATGGTACAGCACAAAATGGAACACCAAAAGAAAAAAAAAGTCCTAAAATCTCTGTGCCTTTTGTTACTGTCAGGACAAATGGATCCTCCTTTCCTTTCTCAGGTGAGGGATTGGCAAGCAACTATCGAGACTTGTCTCAGTCAAGCACTGAATCCAGTGCACAAGGGGACTAAGTACTGTGGGCCACAGCCAGCAGGACATAATTCCACATCAGGAAGGGAGCCCAGAAAGGGAAGTTCCGCAATTACGAGCAAAGAACTGCAGTTCAGATGTAGTCACTGCAGCAAAGCACAGAGATCAGGACACGCTTACATCGAGCAAGTTATCCACTGTAGGAGCCCTCCACAGCGATTCAAGCTTCTGACGAGAAAGCCACAGCTTTCTCCCCAACTTCTCTGGTACAGTGAGCAAACAGCCTCTGAAGAGTTCACAGTACAAACCTCCATTCAGATGCAGCAGAGGGGCCAGAATAAATAGGATCACAGGGTCAAGGCTATTTTGCCTCTTTAGACCTCACCTTCTTTACTGTAAAATAAGAAGAGCTATCCTGACCATCACTGTAAAGCACTTAAAGAGCTACCAGTTCGAAACAGTAAATAAGAATTAACCATCTATATTCAAGGAGGATTAGGGAAAAGGTAAAACCAAGATTATAAATATAAACAACATGGCTTTAAAACACTTGGAGAAGACTGCTCCAGGAGAGGGATATTTAAAATAAGGGGCTCTCCCTCCTCCTCAGAGACAATGGATCTGGAGGTAGAAAAGATGCCAATTCCTTCCCAGACCTGCACGTCTTCACTATAGCAGCTGATACCTAAACATTCTTGAATTAAAGCCAGAATGGGACAGGTTTGTCTCAATAAACACACTACAGTCATGCTGTTTGGCCATTTTATCAAACACTTCATCTTTCAGTCACTCACAGGTTGCTCAAGATCTTTAAATAAGCAGCTGTGAAAAACACCACAAAAATAAAAATAGGCCTTTAAATAGTTTAAAGGTTTTCTAGGAGAAGTATCTAGCTGCACGAGACCAACTCATGTGTCCAGAACTGTCACACATATAAAGGTCCTTTAAACACTGATATTTTACTGACCTTTTATACCTGCCTTCTTCTGTTTATGTGTCTGGTTTCTATCTACCATTATCAACCCCCATCTATGTTTTCAGTTCTTCTGCCATCTTTCAAGACTTTTATTCTAGCCAAGCTGTCATGCTAGCTTGGCTTCTCTGCAGCTGATTCTGTGCAGAAAAGCCACCAGCTTGGAAAAGCAGCAGGGAAGGTTCAATTAAAGGTAGTACATGTATGACCTCCCTCCTGCTCTCCAATGGCATATCAGCCTCCTTGATCATTCTTACAGATAACAGCAAAAATAACAAATGACACGAGAGAAAATAACTTGTCGAAGTAGATGAGAACCTGTGCTGCCAATTTTCCCATTAAAGGGATGGGTTTGTTTCTTACTGGCACTTATTTTCTGCTAGGGATGAATCAAGGCTCAAAATTCTGAACTTGTTCCTGTTGTCAGGCAAGAGATCGCTCTTTCAACTTTTATTTCTGTGATGGGATACAAGATTAAACACAAAAATTAATGGCCAAAATCCTTTTGCCACCTGAAAGGACAATATTTGCTGTTGAATATTTCCAAGATCCCTTATTTACACCTCATCTTCCCAAAAAGTGTTTTCACTTCTCTCATTTGGGTATCTTCAGGCTTTTTCAGGTACTTTCTTTCTCTACTCTCGTTTTTTTCCCAGACATAACCACAAATACACAAGGAAAGCAGCATGACACTGTTCCCATAAGACAACAAAAGCCATATGTTTAACACCTTTCAACCAATCTAAATTTCTTGATAAGATGAGAGAGAATTCTCTGTCAATGCACACTGTTGTGGTATACAGGAGATCACCCAATGACTGTTGGCTTGCTTGCTTTAGTAACAGGCTTATACCACTGCTAAGCAATCATGGTCTGACCTAAACTCCAGGTAAAATGGTCAGAATCCTTCTGCACACTTACATGGTCTTACTCTCCTGAAAGGTACAGCCTCTCTCTATTTATCCACACACAGATTCCCTCTACTTGGCTCTGTACATGGAGCCCTAATAAAGTAATTTCAGGAAGAGTGTTCTAGATTTCTTAAACAGTATACACTGGAAGAGTTCCTGACAAGGATTAAAATAATGCCTAAGTGATTTTTTCCAGGCACTCAACAATACAGTGGTTTTTTCATCTGACAGCCTTTCATGTGACATTTTTATATAAAAATGTTTACAGGAAATAGCAAACCTTCCTTTTCTTCTTCAGGCTACATGTACCCCCATAAAATGCAAATGCTGAGTGAAGTCATTGAACTACCTGACACTTAAAAATGAACACATCTAAGTATCCTGCTCAAGATCAAATCGTGGCTCCCAGCAGCTAAACGGATATTTCAAACATTGGATAACTGATTTTATTCCTGGCCTCCAACTGCCACTTTTAATGGGGAGTTACCCAGTGAATCCTTATTAGCAAAGACCATGGGCACTAGGGGGTCAAACAAAGATGATTTCCATTTGCACTTGCACAGTGTGATGCTCAAACCTTCATCTTTGTGCAGACATTTAAAACCTGAGCTGGGGACTGGTGACTGTCACAGAGACAAAACATGTCAAGGAACACACAGTCCCGTAGCACACCAGAGTCTATGCACTTTCTACCAGATATGCAAGAAAGCTGGCAACAGCTGCTGGGGAGTGCCAGGAAAAAAAAAAAACAAAACAGAATCCACTTCTGCAAGGACTTTTCCAAAGAAATAAAAATGGTTCAAATAATCAGAGAATTTTCAGGGTTGTATCTCTCATTTGAACAGTTCAATAATGATCTCTATTCTATGATTCTATGATATAAAATGTCCATTGCATTCAGTTTTCCCTTTCTCCTATCCTCTCTCCAAACTTTTGGCAGGATATTTTTCCCAAAAAGTAAAACCCAGAAAGCCAGAAATCTGAAAATTGAACACTGGCTGGTGAGGCCTACAATTCCTATGGTAGATGTTTTGATTTCCTCTTGTGCTGGGCAAAGCACAACACAAGACCCTCCAGCTGAGAGACACTGACTTTTGAGAAAGCAGCAAATCTTAATTAAAAAGCAGCCTTTCTAAAAAGGACCTGTTACTTTTCTCTTTAATTCTTGATGGAGACGTGTCAGGGCTGTGCTGCTCATCTCTCTGTCCTTCCTTGCATATGAAGCTTTTTTTCAGTTAAGTGATTCTATCATAGTCTCCTTTCCTTTCATTAACAAAAAAACGTCCAACCCTTCAGCGTACTGAATGCGACCACCTGTGAGAACAAGAGTTACAAGAGTAACGCAGGATGCTCAGAGCATTGTTGCCAATGGATGGGAAGGCTACATGCCCTCAAGGCTACTTTGGCTGCCCAAGGTGTGCTATGAGTGTGTATTTTCACCACCACCAGCCACAGTGCTGCAGCAAACCATGCCAAGGACACAGGGATACTTCAAGCAATACAACTGTTTGTGGGGTGGCATGTGTGCTGGCTCTGTGACATGATGCCACCTAAAGATTTTGGGACAGGAATAATCTGCTGGGGCAAGAATTTCTCAGATGTCCTTTGCTAGTGGAAGAAATCAATTATGAAGCTACACATTGAGTATGAAATAAGCTTCAGGCTCTCTTCACATTTGCTCCATCACTGCCAACTGTGGGACGGGAGTGGTTGCTCCTAAAGAAAAAGGGCTTCATACTTTGCCATGTTACATATCATAGTTTTTTCTTCCCTAAGGCTTTATCCCAGTTACCACAGAAGTAAATCAGCAGTTAAGAAATGCTGGCAGTCAGAAGTCCTATTGCTGTAGGTCTGCTTTGTTTCTCAGTGTAAATAGTGTATTTTACATTTATCATCAGAGCTGCAGTAAGCCACAAAATCTACAGTTTCAGCCTTACAGCTACAAGAGGATATATCACAGCCTGTGCCAGGTGAGGATGGATGGAGGGGGTGCTGAGCACACCTAGATAAAATGCAAGGTTTCCAGGCAGCTGGGACAAGAAGTGCAATTGACCAGCAGTATAAAGCATTATGAACTTCTAAATTTCCAGAATTTATCTAAAGAAAATGTTGTTAATTTGAACTACCTTGCTCCAAACATTCCCAAGGTCAGAAACTGGACCCAGCCTCCATTCCTGCTGCACAGCTGGTGATCCTAAAAATAGAGGTCCAAAACCAAACTAAAAACCAACAACAAAAATTATTTTCTACAACCCAGAAGTTCTCTTTTCCATGCTCCTGGAATGTGTTTCATTGAATGCAAAGATGAGAATCTTGGCAAAGGTATCAGAATTTTATCACTTTTTCCAGAGGAGTCCTGCAATATTTATTACCTGCCTAGGATGAGCATAACAGAATTCATTTTAATGTTTCATCCAGAAAAGAGTTCATGAGAAAATAAGAGCATGTTTTTGAATGAGTAGAACCAAGTGAAATATGATTGAGACTTGGCCAATTCAACTTTTTCAAAAGCTTATCCATTTACAGTCATTGTAAACTTCATCTCCTCACACTCAGGATGTGCACCTGACAATCTGACCACACAACCATACTGTACTTTGAAGTAAGGGTGAGCCTGCTTTCAGGCAAACACAAGTGTTTCAGCTCACATCTCTGTTTCTGGCATTTTTGTCTTTCTTCAAGAAACAAGTTGAATAAAAGCAAAACTCTTGAGGGAAAAAAGATGTTTCCATTTAGTGAAAGACCACTACTTTATCCATCCTCAGACTGAGAAACAAGTAGCATTGCACTCTAGGACAAGAAAAGGAATGCACAGATGTTGAACTAGCTGATGAGCAGTGTTTCAGTGGGAAGGCAGGAGTACAAAAGTGCAGCCCATCTGAGGTATAGTGCCTGGGGTTTTCAAAGAATGCACATCTTGGGTGTACAACAGGAAAATCATAATTCCTTTTGAAATAATTCCCAAGAAAACTGGCAGCACTTTTAAGGCTGAAAGACCCCCACTGGGGATAGAGGAAGCATCATGGGTTACAAGAGGGATTCAGAGAAGCCAGGTAGTAGAGAAAGGGACCCAGCAGAACTGTCATGTACAGTCATATGCCCTTTCAAAATCAGACCCTATTCCAAGCTAAAAATAGACTTCTGTGATGCAAGAAGGGAAGAGGAAAGCAGAAAAGGAGGAAATGCTCTCCCCCCTAGCTAGCTTTGTCTGCAAACACAAGCAGGCCACAGGGTCTGTGAAGCAATAAGGTACATGACTAGATGATGATATGGCAGAGCTTAAAAATAACACTGCTGATTGGAAAATGTCACTGCCCACTGTGCAGCACAGTCTTGAGGATGAAGCTGCAAAGTTTCAGAAGTTCTCTGAAGTCTAGATCTTGAAAGGTGGATATCAACAGCAGAACACTTGGGGGCAGAAAGACAATTCCCAGGTTTATTCAGTTGTCCTGAGGTACTCTGAAACTACAGCAGAGGTGCAAAGAAGGAAAACACTGATGTCTCTAACAGGTAATTAGTCCTTGTTAAAGTGTTTAACTATACAACAAAGAGGCTCAGGAGAGCCAGATTAAAATTGTTCCAGAACATGGGCATGGAGGAAAAGCCACTTCTACACAATTCAAAATAAGTTGTAAAAAAAAAAAGAGTTTAGGAAATAACTTGTTACTTTGCATGCACTGAATAAAGGGTAATTTCACAACTTCCAATGCCCGTCCTTAAGAGAAGCTTTTAGAAACCAAATTCAATGAGTTCTGCTCAAGGGACTCTCTTGCAACACGGTGGAACATGCAATATCCACAGGTATTGCAACATCTAATTGCAAAATAAAGGCTGTTTTCCTCCAAGCCTCCTCATGCCCTCCTTTCAGCCAATGGTGACAATGTTACATGAGAATAGTTTTCTTTTGGGTTAGTGAGTTGAACAAGCTCAATAGTCATCTGACAGGCACCCAATACATCCAACTCAAGGGAAAAAGCAAAATTGTAAAGCCAGGAGCTAATGAGGGGAGTAAGACCTCTCCAGCCAGTAATACTGAGCTACTACAACAGCTACATCTGACACTGCAGTGCTACTCACAGACTGCTTGGCTGTCCCCTTGGTTAAAGAAGAGAGTTCTGTGGGTCAGTATGGTGCCCAGGAGTTCCAGCATGCACAGCAAAAACAATGCTGCGCTCACAATACACATTGTGGCCAGAGTTATAAAGATCAGGAAGAGAAGAAGTTGTCATGAACATAAACTGGCCCAAAAAACCACAATTATCTGTGGGTTGCAAGCTGGCAGAGGGAGCTTTTAAACACACAAGCTCAGAAATAAAGCACAGAAGTTCATGACCACTGACCAAAGAATAGTGGGTATCTTGAAACAATATATGCACTGCAAGGTTTGCTGGTGTCTTCCCTGTCCTCCATGTCCTTAGCTAGTCCATACGCTCTATGCCTGTTCTATGCTCTTAGCCTGCCCTGTGCAGACTGTACTGCCATTCAGCAAGACCTTGATAGGCTAGAGAACTGGGCAGGAGGAAACCTAATGAGGTTCAATAAGGACAAGTGCAGGGTACTGAACCCAGCAAGGAAGAACCCCAGTACAGGTTGAGGGCTGACCTACTAGAGAGCAGTTCAGCCAAGAAGGACCTGGAGTACTGATAGATGATAAGTTGACTATGAACCAGCAGCGTGCCTTTGCAGCCAGGAGTTTCAATAGTATGCTGGGGTACATTGGGAGGAGTGTGGCCAGCAGGCAGAGGGAGGTGATCCTCCCCCTCTACTCAACCCTAGTGAGGCCACATCAGGAGTGCTGTGTCCAGTTCTGGGCTGCCCAGTTCAAGAAAGACAAAGAGCTACTGGAGAGGGTCCAGTGTAGGATCACAAAGATGATCGGGGTCCAGAACATCTCTCTTATGAGTAGAGATTGAGGAGCTGGGTCTGTTTAATCTAGAGGAGAGAAGGCTGGGAGGAGATCACATTAATGCATATAAATATCTCAAAGGCAGGTGCCAAGAGGATGGTGTCAGACTCTTTCCAGTGGTGCCCAACTACAGGACAAGGAGCAAAACACAAGAATTTTCACCCCAATATGATGAAGACCTTCTTCACATTGAACAAAGTCAGGGATAGGAAGGTGGAAGGAGCAGGACTGTTCCTTCTCACCTGATAAGCTGACCATCTTCATCAAACAGTAGGTGACTTCTGCTGCTGGAGCAAGTACCAAATCTCTCTTTATCTCTCTGTGCAATTCTGCCGTTGGGCACTCAGACACTTTCAGATAAAAGAGAGAGGAAGAGGTTACCTGATCAATCAAGTATTTCCTTCAGCTGCAGCTCTTTCTCCTACAGGAAGCCCTGGCTTGTACAAGCCACTCAAGAAGCAAACATCAAAGGACTTCTCTATCACTTAGTCAGGGTAATAGACTGTACTTGAACTCTATTCGGTGAAGGGAAACTTCTTAAGCTGAGAGCTGAAGTTAAATTTGTTATTCCTGGCAAACTGCCCAAGAGGAAATGGGTCCAGGGCAGAAGTTTGTTCATTAGATAGTAGTGAGAGATTGACACTTTTACAATAAGCCACGAAAGCAAGAAAAATAGAATTACTGAAACCACTGATTGTTCTAAGATCTACTATTAATGCTGCATTGGTTATGAGACCTCCTTTTTGTAACTGTCAAATAATGGAAAGCAGAAAAAGTGAAACATCAGTAAGAAGGAGTTTGATCAAGAGTTCTGCACATGAGTCTGATTCAAAAGAATAGGAGGAAAAATCACATCATCAGCCACATTAGATCCTTCACATATACTACCTGTTCCTTCACAAACAGACTGGAATCAAAGAGGCTCCTTCACTAAAGACACAAGATATAGACTGCCAGGTTCTGGCCACACATAGCATTGTGTACCTATATTCTGTCCACCAGTGTAAAAAAGGCAGTGTAAGGAGCTCTCAGCTGTTTGGCAACATACACTGCAATGTACAGCTAGGATCCCACTCCAGTGTGCTGTCCTGCAGATCTGCTTGCCTTCATGTCTAGAGGTACATAAGCTCATGGACCCCCTGCCATGCTGTGGCACACAGCCTCAGTCAAGCCGAGCTCTAGAAAGCCAGCAGAAAAAATTGGGCTTTGGTTAACAGGCAGAAAAAAAGGTTTCTTTGCACTGAAACTCTTCACTGTTCCTCAAAACAACCAACTGCACCTAAGTGACAGCCATACCTCATGCAAGAACATGACATGAACTTAACCCAGCCATCTCCCAGGCAGAGCTCAATTAAGATATCATCTTCTAAGAAATCTGAAGTTGCATTTTGACTTTGGGATTAATGAGGGTTCTCTCTTTGTTATATAATAACAGTGAAAATATTCCATGGTAACATGCCATTTCGAAACCTTCTTTCTCGTCAGTAACTTATAAGCAGCATTAAGACAGACAATTCAAACTAATGAAACCCCCAATAATAGCAAAAGCAGTGCATTTACCAAAAGTACCAAGAGACTTGATCTCTGAAAACATTTTTGAGTATTTCTTTCCACTTCACTATGCCTGGAGCATAGTTTAGGGAGCTAATTACATACATACATACATATATATATATATATATATAAAAGAAGAAGTCCAAATACAAAGAAGTGTTACTGTGCACATTTGGTAATGGCTTATCCAAAGTTTATTGCACAGATTTTGTAACATAAAGGAATTAGAAATATTATTACATGCCATTCCTTGGTATTTTGTTTCTTTGTAAAATATTTTATTTGGAAAACTTTTGTCTACAGGTTAAACAGTCCCCATGTAATCTATGAATGAAACAGAAGAGCATGCTTAGGTGTCTTGTCCCAGCTGCCAGTATTCCATACCTGCCAGAATTCCCAGGCTGCACAGACACTAGCAGCTCCCACAGTGCATTTGCCACCTAATCCTTTCCTTCCATGTGGACAAGACAGACTGGGGTTCAACCATCACACCCTCCAGAGGTGCAGAAAAGTGTTTTTAGCTGTTTGGACAATGAGTGCTGACTATAGACATTTCTCATCTTTAAAAATAAATAAATAAAAAGGCACATGGAAGCATCCTATGGATCAGTCTGAGGCCATGAGCTGCCAAACTGATCCATTTTGACTCTGCCACCCACCACAAAAAGAGATGTAACTTGAACCCTGTCCAAATACTTTCCTGTAGTTTCTGCCTTGGCCTTGGGGAAATTGTCTTTTGGGAAGGAAGGATTCATCAGTAAGCATTTATCCATAATTAAGTAAATGGGTTATTGTACAAATTTAATTGCAAATAACTAATGATTACTTTTGGATTCTCACCCAATAGCTTTTATGATCAAATATACAGCTACTTTGTATGTAAACACAGAGTAACGGGGTTGGTGGAAACTGTTTCTTCAAAGCCAAGATACGTGCAAACAGATAACAAACATCTCTAATTTAACAGTTTTAGCTAACTGGGCTGTCACTTTTCCAGCTGCAAATCAACTAAAGCATTTGCCTCCTCAGCTTAGGGAAGAAGCCTCCAGAGACCCTGAGTCAGTGAATAAAAACTGTTTTGGGTCCCATGGCAAAGAAAGTACTTTGCACTCAAAAATAGATACATTTCTTGTGGGAAGAAAACCAGCCCAGCTCCTTCCTCTCCCATAGAGATAATAATGCAAATGTCAGACACCTCCCATGCTCTATTCCCAGGAGATCAATAGCATTGCAACAATTACCTTGGTGGGGTTTTTTTCCTTAAAGGTTAACTTGTATCTAATCACAAATCTACACCCAGCAGCCACCAAACACAGCCCACTGCTTATGGGAGGATGAGATGTGGGATCTAAGGTTGCCACTACTGTTGAACTGCTATGGCTGCAAAAACACAACAGGATTCAGGCACTTAGAAGACACAGACTTGCAGCTGGATAGCAAGGCCAGGAGATGGGAAAAGGTTGAGTGCAGAGGATCAGGCAGTGCCTGCATAAGTGCAGAGCAACGAGGGGCTCCAAAGCAATGGGTGGGAGCTTGTGTGCAGGAAAAACCTACCTGCATACTTGTGTTTGCATTACGCAGAAGAAAGCCCACAGGATTCACTTACTGTGCTGATAGTATGTCCTGTAAGTCAGAGGCTGTTCAAAATTATTGACAATGAATTAACATGCTGTTAAATCTGGATGGCTGAATGTGGTGGGCTGAAAAAGCAGAGAAATGTGAAGTAAAACCCTTTTACTCAAAGGTAATTTTCAAGGGTAAAAAGTATGCCATGTATACCTTTTTAATGCAAAGGTTTTCAAGCAATGGGTTCAGTGGTTCTCGCATAAGGGCCCTTGCAACTCTTGTACCATGACAATGCTGCCAAGCCACAGGACCTGAGGTTTTGTAGGCTTTATTGGTTGCAATGCAAAGCAGCACAGGTTAGCCTGAGCCCGCTGGAAAAATGCAGTCCCAGTACAGGCAAGCACAGGTTCTGAGCTCATCACAAAGCATTGTTGGAACACCACCATGTCGTGCCACAGCACTGCAACGTTGCGTAAGGATAAGAAGTCACTTCTCATCCTCAACCTTTCTGGAACCCACATTACACCTACATTAACTGTGTACTGAGTTTGCAGACAGTGATCTCTTGGCTAGTAACAGAAGCATGGACAGATGCAAGGACACTCCACACAAGTTTTTCTGGTCTATTGTTCTCATTCCGTTGGATAATTCCTACTTCAAATACACCTCCCCCAAAAAAATGGGAAAATGTCCCAGACAGGCAGTTAAACTGCAGCCCGGGCTGTGTGCTACCACAGCAGGCTCTGCAAAGCTCCTGCAGTCCCAGGGGAGTTATGAAAAGGAGGAGTAAATATCACAAAAGCTGGCTTTGCTTACTCACATCATTGGTGCAGACACACTTGTTTACATTTGATTGGCCTCATCTAAACTTTGCTGGAGGTTGACCATAATATTTACAAGCTAAAAAGACAATTATGTAGCTGACAGCAGCTAAATGGAACAAAACAAAACCAGAGAGGCAGAAATCATGTCATTTGTGAAAACCAAAAAAAACCAAACTGAGCCACCAGACCACACATCTTCCTCACGCTATACAGATGTACACTGTGGCACTATTTGTGCTGCTTTACTGCAGAATGGATGTTCTTTGAGTTTATAAACACTTACAGTGCTTATGTGCTCTATGTACTGATTTGTACTGCAAAAATGTATATGAAAGGATATTTCCTATGCCTCAGCTGTTTGTTTACAGAGTCCACCTATAAAAGACCAATATTCTTTCCTCTGGGGCCTGTTTACAGTCTGCACCTGTGATGGTTTCTTCAGTTTGAATCTCATGGGCTGTATTTATTACATAACTGTTTTCCCTCTTTTAGGCACTATTAATCATCCCTCTGCCAAGATCTTCTTCCCACACCAGGCTTTACTGTACATTCCTTGCATGTTTGTACCATGATGTCAGTCCAGAAGTGGAACAAAGATAAGAATGGTTCAAGATTTTACTTCAAACGATCCCTTTTCTGTAGAGCTATATATAAAATTAAAACCTAATACAGTGGAATTCGGAAAGGGCCAGGTTGGGGGATTTGTGACCCTCTCATATTCTACATCTTTATTTCCTGAAAACAAAGAGAACATATGCAAAATTATTTTGGAAAAACAGACTCTAGGAATATGGAGACCAAAGCAAGCACAACATGGCTTCCTAATCCATGGCAAAGCAATGAGACAAGTATGTAAATTATGTCTGCAAATGTTTTCATAATAGTTTGTCAACTATGCTTGAAAAATTAGGAATTTTTTCACACATTTCTATGTTTGGGAGAGTGAGATTGTTGCATGTATTTAACACCCTTTTGCACTGTAAATGATATGTTATGTTTTAGAACAGCAAGAAGAAAAGAATGCTGAGACACAATCTCCATTCATTTGCATGTTTCAGAGATAGGATGGACTCTAAACTATTAATTATGATCTTCATTTTATGAAAGAAAGCAAACCCCAGTAATCTGACAAATCACCATTCTTGTGCAAACGTTGATCCTACTGTGGTTTTATTTGACTCCAGTACCCAAAGTAGGTAGGTTCCAACTAAGTAAAGATCTCTGCCTTGTTTTGTTATAACACTAACATCGTAAAGAGTAAAGACTCCACATAACATAGCAATGTATCAGCACACCAGTGCTGTAACATTTCTGGCTGTCAAATATCAGCCTATAAAAGTACCCAGGCAGCTCTGTTCTTCTCTTGGAGTAAAAAAGAGAGCTGCTCATGCAGAACAATGTTTATTTTATTGACAGGTTTTACTGTTATCTGTTACCCACCAGTGGGCTCCATTTGCAGTTTTCATCATAGAGTAATTGCTTATTAGAGACATTAGCAGATTGTTTATTTGAAAACTATTATGCTAATAAGGAGCAATCATATTAGCAAGGTGTGCTCTTTACAACTTTATTTGTTTATCCTCAGGGATTAAACTTCTGAAACCCCAAACCTTTTGTTACATACTGAAAGATTTGAAAGTAAAATGTCAGTAGCTGGTTTTTTCCACATCTGAGAAATTTGTCCAACAATAATCAGTACTTTTATTGCCATCATAAATAAAAAGATCTGTCTCTGACAGAAAGATATTCATGGGATTGAAGACCCATGTACATAACCATTTCGTAGCTAAGCAGCCTAGAAAAATCATGTTGCTGCCATATTTGCATATTTTCTTATTATAGATGTTACTATAGCTATAATATAGCAACTTTAGTGTATTATTATACCCAAAGGAAAGGAGGAAATTAATAGCAGCATAACTTCTAAGGCTCAAAAAAAAGCACCTGTTTCCCTTTTCCTTTGAGCCTTAGGGGGTTTCTGACCTCTTACTAACTAATAAACTCCCTTCATAACAACCTAGATGGGACTAGTTACATTTACACATCCCAAGATGACAAACAAACCAAGAAGTGCTAACAGCACAGTTGCACTCCTGCGAGAAAACACTTTCACCATTGGCACAGCTGAAAGTTTTTTGCTGTGCTGTGGCTGTTTATTATTTTGCTGTTCTGTGGCTTATTTGTACTGTACACAGCACAACTTTCAGGCAAACATTAAGAAAACAGTCTTGCAGTGTATAGTGCCCACAAGCATAGTAGAGCTGTGGTGATTCCAACCTGACCAACTGCCAAAGAGCAGTGCTTATTATTATTTACACTGCAGTAGCACACAGACTCAAATTTGGGATCCCAGCCCAATACTACCAGGTGCAATGTAAGCCTGTAGGTGTAGAACCTCCTGACCTAAGAGGCTCATAATCTAAAAGATGACCAAAAACCCCCCCAAACACCAACAAAACAACCAACTATCAGAGAAAAAAAAAATAGCAAGCAAGCAAAAAAGAAACAAGGACAAGCAAACAGCGCAGCAGGGGAAGAAGAGAAGTAAAGAACTTGCACAGGATCTAAACACAGCTCAGCTCACCTCACCTCCTGCCTGCTGGCTCGCCTCGGCAGTAACCAAGTGCAGGATGAGGCTTTGGATTAAGTAATCAGACAAATCTGTGTAAAAATGGAAACAGGCTGGATTTTGTTATGCAAATATATAGATATTAGGCACTGTAAATATCATAGTGCTTTTCCTATCTCCCTGTTTCTGTGTACACACAGACCTGCACATGTAGTCATACATGACTCATGATACAGTTCAATTTAATTCAGTCTTAATTGCAGCAGAAGCAAAGCACTGAAAAAGGAGGTAACAATGCAGGAAGCAAATATGTTGTATCAGAACCTCATGTGCCTGTGGGCTGGAGTCCAAAGCCAGGAATCCTGCTGTAGTTTGGAAACTCTTAGACCTGGAACTGGGTAAAGCACACCTGGATAACTACCTGAGCTTTCACTTCACTGACTTCAGATAAGGAATGAGGGACAGACATAGATGAATTCTTACAACAAAACTAAAACTCTTGTAGTAGTCTTTATAACAGTAACTGCAAAGGAAAGACAAATACATAAAAGGCTTCATTCTGAAGCTTTAACCACTCTTCAGGAAAGAGGCCTATTGCTTTACATAATACTTTACAAACCAATGCTTGCTCCAAAATATGTCTATTAACAGTAAAACTTGCAGATCTGGCAGTCTCCCAGTCCTAGTGTTGCCTTTGTGCCAGAGAAATCTCTCTGAGTAAAGGCTGATTTACCTCATAACAAGTCCAAAGAGTTCCTAGGTCTGAAAGCTCAGCTAAATATCTGTGCACTGGGAACCCTCCCCGCCTGCCCTCTGCTCTGCCAGCTACTCAGCCCCCCTCAGCTATGCTGGGGGTCTCCCTTCTATGCCAAAAGGCTACCCCACCCCAGGAGCATCAGGGCAAAAGCCAGTTTTATACATCTGAGAGCACACAAGTGCATGAGATGGAGTCTCACATTTTAAGAGATAATTTTAGCCACCTCTTGAAACAGGTCTGTGCCCATTAAAGTTCACTTTTTAAGTCCTTACAGTAAATTGTATGCCTGTGCATACACTTCCTGCATGCACTTTCGTACGATGTGCGGTTCACAACACATGATCCAGCAAAACTGGGAGTAGGACAGTTCCCTCTATTCATTCTCCCCTGTTCTGGATTTTGCAGGGTGTTTTACCCTGCCAGCACACAAGGGTGGCAGCCTGTGGGCAACAGCTTTTCCAGCTCTTCCTCAGATACTTACATCAGTTGGCAGAAATCTTCAGAGATGGCAAGAGGGCTAGATTTTTACAAGTGGTGTTTGCTTTTCTGGAATAGCATATGTAGCCAGGTGCATGCTCTCTTCATCAAAAAGCTTTGTGATCTGCACACCCTTAAGCCAGTCTCCTGTGTCTCTTGTCCCTCTTGAACATCTTAAAAATAAATAAATAAATAAAAACACTCTGCCACTTTATGGTGTGTTCTTACAAGCACAGTCTTGTTTGTTAGCACATAGTGGGAGTATGAGCTAGCTTTGTGAAAAGCTGTTCCAGCAGGTTTATATTTGAAGGTGACAGTAATGAATGGGATCAGCCTGCTCCACGCCAGTAAGAGATGAGTCTCAAGTTGAGACAGGCGGGTTTGTGTCCACTTGCACTCCAGCACCACAGCTTTAAAGCCCTTCTCTTGACTCACCCTTGCTCCAGGTTGTTACTAAGGGAGCTAGCATGTGGGGGGTAGTTTTGGTTTGCCATCTGTAATCTCCTGACTGCAGCTCTGGTCATCGCCTAATTTAGAAGGAGAGCTGCACTGGCTTCATGCACAGAAATGCCCTTCTGAGGGAAGCAATGCCAGGCTCAAACAGCTCCCAAGACCCACACTCCACACGCCTGTCACTGCCTCTTGCAACTCTGGTGCCTGGGTCCTGCTGCTTTCACACAGAGCATGGCACTGGGGAACACCTTCCTGCCTGGCACAACTGAGCTGGGAATGCTGTGCAACCAGCTGCGAAATTGGCTACTCGCTCCTCTACTTCATCTCTGTGTGGCTGTTGGATGGAAAGGCAACATCTCACCAGAGATGACATTAGTCTGACTTGGAAGTTCAAAGTGTGGAGGGAAATGGGAGCACAATTGTATCTGGACAACTGCAATGAGCCATCACAGTATAGCTCAGAGATTCAAAATCACAGGTTTAATTTTTGCCCAGTAAAGTGAAGCTTGCAGAGAATACAATCCTGAAAGCAGCTCTCTCACTTCTTCCTCCAAACTTCCCAAGTTCTTTTTTCTTCCAGTTTTGGTTGTTTGGTTGTTTTGGGGTTTTTTTAGGTCAGTCTTAGTGTCCAGCAAGAACACTAGAGGAGCAGAGAAGGTGGGGATTTTCCTGGGTTTTAGACTGGACCCAGCAGCCCTCGGTCTTTCAACTCTGTGTTACTGCCAGAGTAACAGCAGTGTTTGGGTTATGTGATGGATATTGAACTAGTCCTCCTCCATTCTTCTGTTCCTGCAAATCCATTAAATTTCCACTGGATATTTGAGAATAACATATATATGTATATATATATATAAATATATACACACATAAAACAGAGTTCTTATAAAAGTTCACATCCCAGAAGGAACCAAGCATTGATTTATTTAAATTCAGAGTGGCTTCTGGCTTATGAAGGAATTCATGTGTCTGAGAAGCAGCAGTGGAAATTTGTCCTTCAGTGTTTCCTCTTGTCACTCATCAAGGTTTTGGAGTACATTCACATCTCTGTAAGGGCCCTGAAGAAGCTTTACTGAAAAGCCTTATTCCCATTAGCAAATCTGTGAAATTTTCTGAGAGACTGACATATGGGAATACAGACAGATGTATCACATTCATTGATCCTTGCTACCCTAGCTTCAGTGTTTAGCTCCCATACAGCATCACGAGGTGTTAAAGCCTTGATATTTTATCCACTCTTTCACTTGTCACAATGCAGAATACTGTGAAATATTAACATTTTTAAGCAAACACATGGGGTCTCAGAACTGAAGAATCTGGCAAAGGTAAGACATCAGTCTGGGTGATGGCCTTATCTACTGAAATCGTGAGGAGCTCAGGTAGCAAACCTTCACATTGCAAACCTTCAAATGCTCTGCTAATTTCCAAGACAGAAAGGCTGCTGCCATAAATCACATTGTCTGCAAAAATATTCCAAAATGACATCATAATTCTCTATATTTGGGAGATAAACTATCCAGTTTCCTTGGCCTCCCTCAAACTTTACCACAGACAAAGCAAAAAGGAAACATAACAAAAAGAAAGAAGCCGTGCATTTTTATCTGCCTGTACCTCCAGGACATAGTTCATTTCTTCTCAGCACCATTTCCCTTCTTGGAGACATCACACTTGAGCAATAAAGTACATAATTTAAGTACGTGTTAAAAATTGGCAACTCCAACATTTCTGAAAGAGTTGAACATGGTGCTGGGACTAAGGCATGGATTGGTACCCAGGTCAAGGATTTTTCTAGGGTCAGAATTGCTTAAAGGGATCGCCTGGAGATGAAGCACAGATACTTAACATGAACTAGTGAGGACTGAAATATACCTGTATGAGGCTTCATTGATGAACTCCCAGGACATAAATGTCATTTGCTCCTTGCATTGATTACAAAAGGGCAGAAATATGGAACAAAGGACATTTATATTTAGTGGGCAATGGGGCACAAAAGCAATTAGAAAGTTTGGCTTCCCCTTCACTGGCTTCTACTACTGTCTTTAACTGTCAGAGTTTCAGAGGAGATAGATCCTATTGTCCCAAACATCTGGGGCTCATGAATATTCTGATAGACTCTGCATTTGTCCTGGGCTGAACCCTGAATTCTCCCCAGGCCTACTTTTGGTCACCCTTCTGCTGCAACCTGACAGAAAAGCACTGGCCCCTGCAGAAACTTTTGCAAATAAACCCTCGCAAACATCAACAACTGCAGCTGAGGGTATTATAAATGGTAAAGAAACACCAAAAGGTTCTTTTCTAATCAGAAAAAGGCTGTTGTCAAATGATTTCCCTGCTAAACTGTATAGTGAAAAATAAATTGCATGTAAAAACCATGTGACTGGGAAAGCAAAGAAGCCTCTTGTTGAAAGCTTTAATTTGCCCTTTATCACACTTTTTTGCTTCATATTCTATAAATAGCTCATGTGCACTGTTTTTCCTTTTGGCCTCATAACTATGAACTGGTTCCTCACTGGCTCTGTGGAGTCTGAAGAAAATCTCCGGAGAATGCTGTAAGCCTATTTCATAGAAGCTCACAAGTGGATTAATTTCAAAACAGGGCTCAGTTGGCACGTTTCAAAATATGTAATAATCAGGGCTGTTTGTAATAGATTCATCTCCTTCTGCAGGAGAAATCAGGAATCAGTGTAGCTTGGTTTCTGCAATCTGATTTTAGTTACAGTTAGGCTGTGGTTTATTTTTAGTAGCAAACTGTTTTCCTGAGACAGATTCAGCTGCTCATTAGCACTGGGAGCCTTCTTGACAAAAAATACATTGTGAAATTTCCTTTTAGCCTATCCATTAAAACACAAACTCAGTTCTGCAAAGAGAGAAGATTTTACAATCCACCTTGTCATTGATGGAAGATAAAGCCACTGGAAATAAATTGTCCCTCTCCTCTAAATTTTTTGCTTAGCATCAGCACAGTTTCCTTTAAAAAGGCAGGAAATACATGTATCAGATTAACAGATTTAAGAGCCTAAGGAAAAGAAGCATAATTGAAAAACAGTTTGAATGAAAAGCAGTAAAATAACAATTGTGTTGAATTTGTGATTTTATACCACTTAACTGCTGCATCTAAAAAAGAGGCTGGGGGAATCCTCTGCAGTGACTCCTCTAGATGGGCTAATAGGCAGGTTGGAATCCAAATTATCACCTTTAGCAACTGATCTTTCCAGAGGGAGTTTAATCTGCTCTGCTTCCCATTTCACTGCTGGTGCCAGCCCCTGCTGCCACAAAAGCAAACTGGTTGTACATATTAATCAGTACCTTCCAGACTTTTTTCTTTCTGCAACACCTGTTCAGGTAACCTGCAGGCACCCAAATGTCTAACACTGATTTCCAGCATCAGAAGTGCCAGCTTAAGTCATACCAAGGGCCCCTCCAGCCTCCCTCCTGCAGGAGGAGAGCTTGTAACCAGCCAACACCACGGTGTTTAATAGCTATGAAAGCCTATTCTCCAGATGTGCTTAGTTGTGCTTATTAGTTCTTAGAAGTTACCATAGCAAGCTGAGGAGATTTACTTTAGCTCACCTCTATGGGTGATGAAAAATACCTCCAATACAACATACTGACAAACATCAGCAGATGGTGATCCCAACACAGAACAACCTCTCTAGTCACAGTCCTGCAAAACGCAGCTTCTCTTGTGCCCCAAATCCTGGGGTAAAAGATAAACCTGCTTCTGAAAAACATTTGCCTTATGGAAGATGAACTCTACCAGCTGCTCAAAAGAGCTGATTGCAAAACTGCCAAGTGTCAGAGTTCAGATGTGCCATTTGGCAGATCTGGAGCTGTGTATGGTTGGTTGGTTTGTTTGGTTGTTTAATTCTTTAGCTACTTTAGCTACTACTAGTGAAGCACCATGTTAGAAATTTTGCTCCTTCAAATTGCATTAAATTTAGCCAGCCTACTAGATTCCAATCTATGCCTGCCTAAAGCTTCAAGCACTAAAATGTCCTGACAGTTCAAGTGTTACACAGAAGTTCTACAATTTAAAGAAAGTTACTCTGAACTTCCTTGAATTCCCAAAGGAATACATTTCCATATAGTTTTCTAGAAAGATAAATTTTTTTCCTTAAGAATAGTGTTTATTTTGGTTACGTTCAACCGCTATTTTCATACCTAACAACAAGAAATAAGCCCCACTTTAAAGTATGAATGCAATCTTAACTGTTAATTGTCATGGTGCTATAAAAATACCACCGAAACTGGTATGAAAGTTGCTCAGAGGCATTGGTGGAGCCTTTTCATAAGCCAGTGCAACAACTCCTCCAATTCATACATATTTACACATAGGGCTTTCACATATATGGCTGTGTTTGATTTTGGAAATGATGTCAACTGGAAAAAACATCATTTCCTGATGTAGGGGATGCAGCCTTCATAGATTTTTCATTGAAATCACACTGGCTGGTTCAAAAATTCTTAATCCCCTTCTTGTAACTAGCCTCAACCCTTGACCCTGAAAGGTTTCCCAGCTAATTGCCTGAGCCAAAGCACTGACTTGAGGGAGAGCTCTGCAAATGTTAGATTTCAAAGAAAAACAGAGATCATTTTATATCAAACATGAGTGTCCTTACAGGCAACGGCATCCTTCTGCTTTGGATTTCCCTTCTTTTGTTTGCCTTCCTGCAATGTTATTTCAACAGGAATTTGGGTGCTATGTTATTTCAACAGGAGCCTGGGTGCTTAGCTTTCCGGTGATGGTATCTGTAGTAGCACCACAAACGGCCCTGCATTCTTTGCATATTTGGTGGCATGCATCAGCCCAGTTTGGAACAAAAGCTTTGTTTTGGACACATTGCTGCAGACTGTCGCCTGATCCAAACTGTCTGCTTCCTTCTGAACTTCTAAACAGAAATAACAGATAATTTTGTAGCTTTTAACAGATCCAGCCTCAGAAAACCTATTTGACATTGCCTAAATACGAGCTACATTTTGGATCCAGGTTTGTGTTTTCTTTTTATAATTTACATCACGTTCTCCAAGAGCTTAATACCCAAAAGACAAAAGAAAATTTAGACAGAAACTCTAGCTACAGGAGAATTTTACTGGCAAAAGACTCTAAGTATGTGCAATAAATGCAAACCTCAGTGTTACATGAAGAACCATTGCAAATGCTAATTGGGAATCCACATACACAACTACCGCATACAACAGTTTCATTTGCAATGTCTGGGTATTCAATATGGCTTATATGTTCACTGCTCTGGTATTTTATGTGAAGAAACAGCATCTCTTTCTTCGCACACACAAGCTGCAATTCTGGATGCAGTGGGTCAGAGGACAGTTTATCTTCCACACAGTCTTCATCACAGACACACAGGGAACAGAAAGGTGACCTTAGATGCAGTCCTGGCTACTTTCCCTACTTGTTAAGCAGACAATTTCGGTAGGAACAGAGAGTAACAATTCTATCATGAAACCTAAGTGAACAAATTTAAGTACTTAAAGTACTCCAGAAGAAGAAAGATCTTTGCAAAAGAAATCAGTTAGGGACACTGAAAGGACCTTTAGTCCATCTTGGCTCCCAAAATAGGAAGAACTGTCTCCATGTTCTTTTGGGGAGGTATTTCTTCTTGCCTGCTGTTTAAAATCATCACAGATTTCACAGTCACCCAAGCAGTCTTTTCCAGTTCATTGCTGTCCCTCCTTTAATCTTTTCTGCTGCACCTTAGTTCCATTAATTCATGTTCCATCTACTGCAAAGCTTTTTGCTCTCTGCAAGCAACATATTGCTGCTCTTTAGATTAGCCATTTCTGTATTTGAAGACTTGTAATGTTTCCTCTGATCTTTTATTCTCTACACTATCCAAATTGTTTCAGTCCACCTTCTAAGTTTGTTTCCTAGTCATTAGATCATTCACACTTTGGAGCCTCCCCAATCAGTCCACGCCATTCTGGAACCTACCATTCATCTTGCGATGTTCTCCTGGGACATTATTACCATATGAAACTACTTTTTTCCAAACAGGTTTTAAAATGACAGCTATTAAGACAAGGACTGTGTCTTCAGTGGACAGTTAACTTGAGTTATTAGCACTTGAGCTGATTATGTCCCCAGTTAGCCTCATGTCACCGAGTCACAGGAACAGAGAAGTGGAAAGAATCACAGGAAATCATCTAGCTCATATCCCACCTCTGAGGCAAAATCAAGTGCCATATATCTATACTGTTTTTAAAAGACTCCAGCAGCAAAGCCACCATGACCTCCCTGAGCAGACTTCAGATTAGAAATTCTAAATCCTTGCTCATCCCAGGATGACTCAGTCAGTGGTGTGCCCACCTTACCACAACAGATAAAAACAGCCTAATTTGCTTACAAGACTGCCACGTGGGACTGTGTCCTGGCTTGTCTTTGGAAGAAGGACCAGTAGCACCAGTACAGAGTGGCACCATGATACTTATTTATCATCTTTGTAAGGACAAGAAAGATTTTTAGTACCATCAAATGACTCATGCTATTAATTGTTTTCAGTACATTCAGCATTAACTTTCTCTAAAATCTCCATGGCTTCCCCTTCCCTTCAGCTGCTCTTGCATTTTCAAACATAGGTAATGCATTTCCCTTGATATCTTCAGGAGACTCCACATTTCTTAAAGAGAATGGCAGAGCTTAGCATTTGCAAATTTTTCATAATATAGGGTATTGTATTGAGTCCTGCTGACTTGCATAACCTCTCTTATCTATCAAGTACACCTGACCTGTTCCTTTGCAGTCCTATTTTTATTAAAATGGACTGGTTTAAGCATGTGGTCATAAATCACCTTTTCTGTCGTGGTTGAAAGGAGAAAGACATCAAATACATCACCTATTATTTGTTCATTTCTACATTAAGTAATAAACCTACTTTCCTCCACTCTGATTACTCAAGTATTTCCTTGATATTCTTCCTTCCTTGGCAGCTGCAATTCAGTTTTAGCCTGAGCTTTTTGAATTTTACCTACATGTGCATGAAATCTGCCGTATCAGTCCTCAGCAAGTAGAAATGTACTTTTTCCATTCCTGCCACCCCAAGGTAGGAAGCCGTGCACATCTCCCACTGCCTTCCCTCTCTTTGGGATCATTAGCAGGGAGCAGCCACACTGCAAAATAACACTTGCATTACATAGGAGGATTTGATTACTGCACAGAATAACTGCGTTAGCAGCTGCCAAATTGCATTAACTTGAGCTGTGGTCTATGTGACGAGACAAGCCAGTCAGTTCAAGTAAAAACACCATCATCATCATCTTAAAGGTTTCTTCATTTGGACAAGGCCAGATCTGGGGCTAAACTGAAGTTATGACTCAAATGTACTTTATGGTCAAGACAAGCCCAGAGAGCACTATGAAAAGACACAATTGGATATTTTCCCTCAACTCTGTTGAAATAAACCAAAAGCAACAGGCTGCACAGCAGAAACAGAGGCCTTGCTGCCCACTCATATATGAGCTCTAATGAGAACAAAAAGGATAAACAAGTTTGACTCTGAAGATTTGGTTGCTCCCAGGGTTGCTCCTTCTCTGCTGTTACACAAGATCCTCTGTCACAGTGGGTGCACAGAAATGCTCTGAGCCCACAAAACATCTCCAATTCACCTGCTCATGAGTCAAAATGTTTCAGGCAAACCCAGATGAAACATGACAAAGCATGGTAATACAGACAGAGGGGTCCTATTTATCTGTTTTACAAATGGAAAATGCAGAGAAACTAATGTAAATCAGAACAAGCTGCAAGAAGTGTCCTGCAACCTTAAATTAACAATCTAAGAGCATGGCAGGCGTCTATGCTGTTAATTCTGCACTTCACTTAGTTCCTATGGTCATACAATCTTAAGAACTTCAGTGGAAAAGAAAACAGAATCCTCCAGTCCTCAGGGAAAAGTCGCAGTTTATCTCTAGAAAGCATGAAGCCACAAATCTGAAAAGATGCCAAAGTTGACAGTTAACTGCCACATACTACTGAAGTCTTTTTTATTCCCTTCTTCTTAAACTCTTTCTTCCCATTCCCAGGCCAGACTCAAGTTTGGAAGTCAGTGAATGAATTCCACAAGTACTACAGTTTGTACTTGGGTAAACAGCTTAAAAGCAGAGGTATCAGGTTCCACAGCTCTGTGAGGAAGCTGGCACGACTTCAAAGCACTCCTGGAATATCTGTTACTTTATTCTGAAGAGACAATGGCCTCTCCCTAGTGAGGGCTGGAACAGTCCTTTCCTTCCAAAGGGGATTTTGACACCTACAGTCTCAGCTTCAGCAAGGTAACACCAACACCTCTGAAGAACTTGTGCCAAGGCAGAACTTATGTAATTTTCTCCTTTCTCGTTTGATATTAAGAAAAGTCACCTTTCATAGCTTTCAGCTTAGAAAAAGACATACAGGATTTTGGATACTTTTTGCCAATCAGTTTACAACCACAACCTTTCATCCAATCTCAAGAACTGTTGCAAACATCACCTTCCAAAGGAGGGCATACCAGAGAAATGGATTTTTACTGGGAACAGCAAGATGAAATAAGAAATAAGAATATAAACTTCCCAGATATAAATATATCAAGAGCAGCAAAACTGACTAAGCAAATACTGTACTGAGAATACCCTCCTAAGCTGCAGGTCAATGGAAAATTTTAATTTACAACTGTATCATGTGCAACAGAGCTGCTACAATTCCAAACATGACAACTGGGTGATATATGTCATTTCCCATGTTCTTATATGTCCTAGTATTTCAGTTATTAAATGACAAGCTGAGAAACTGTAATACAGAGAAAAGTAACAATTATGCTGGTGAAAGCACAGTCAAAATTCATCACAAAGTGTGATGGAAACTATGGGAAGAACAAAACATGAGCTACACTGGTGCTTGGGAAAAAAAGAAAAAGAAAAAGGAAAAGGAAAAAGGAAAAAGGAAAAAGGAAAAAGGAAAAAGGAAAAAGGAAAAAGG
>JBAFWW010005336.1:0-22763 GCA_036873685.1 Agapornis canus | reverse complement strand
GGAAAAAGGAAAAAGGAAAAAGGAAAAAGGAAAAAGGAAAAAGGAAAAGGAAAAGAAAAAGAAAAAGAAAGCCCTAAACTCACAAGCCACTTGAGAATTTGAACCAAGGATGAAATGAAACACTAGACACATTCATGAGGCAAGATGGCATATATATGGATGATCCTTGATAAAAAAGCTTAAGGGAAAAGGAAAGGAAAGGGCAGCTGAAAGCACAGGAGTCTAATGCTTCATCATCCCCTCTCCCTCTTCAGAAGCCACTGGAATAAATTCCATACAGGGGAGAAATGATCTCAGCATTGCTGTTTAATCATAAGCTCTCTGTTAAAGAACTAGGGAGAACAACTGCAAACTTTCCACAGAGTTTATCAGGAAAAGGAACTTACCCTGATTACTTAATTCCCTTTTATCCTGTTGATCTGGTGCTCTGCATCTGTACTACTTCAATCCCGTTCCTGGGCGACATACTGCACACATGGCTTTCCTGCTGCCACTATCCTCTTCACCTGATTGTTTCATTCACAAACATAAAGGGAAAAAACTTCTCAGCTAAACTAGCAGCTGGCTTTATCATCTTGTGGTGGTTTTCCTCAATGGGGCTGCTTAAGGTTTGGATGCTGAGAAATCTACCCTGCTCATTCGTTCCCACCCATAACCAACATAACTCTATTAACAAACTTTAGGTAGACTACAAAAAGTGTGGAAACTGCCTCTCAGAGCCTCAGCCTTTAAGGCACTTAAAAGGTGTGAGCTGTTCTTAGATGACACTACTAAATTAGGGAATCTGACTTCAGTACTGAATGCAAAGCTGATAAGCCCAATATACAGTCCACCTCTTCCCCCTTCCTTCCAATAATCTCTTAACATAGCCTTTATTTTTTCTAACTTCAAATGCTGTAATGATGCTTCAAGCTAAACTACCCAAACACTGTAATGTCAAGAATCAGCTGCATGTTCTGTGAGGTATTCTACAGTCACAAAATTCAAAGGCAAAATGGAAGAAGACTCTCTGATGGAAACACAATTTGCTTTCTCTAATGCATCCTCAACAAGAACAATGGGGGAAACTAGTTTCAAATAAATAGCAAACAAAAAAATAAAATAAAAGTCAAGAATTATCTTGAGATAGTATTTAAAAAATAAAAACCTGTAAAATCTGAAAAGACAGCAGGTGATAAATACCAACCACTCACCACAGCACTGGCTGCAGTTTAGATTTCTTTAAGTATGCTGCCTCCTCTCCAAATGTACAGGCTATGAGCACATATATTGTTGAGTAAACTTTCCCATGAAACCATTCCCAGTCCAGTTCAGACATAGGCATTATGGTCAAGCCATGTTTCTAACAATAATGTTTGGTTTGGCAAGTTTTAGTGTGGTTGTGTTGGCAAACAAATACTTTAGCCTATGCCATTTATTTGGTCCCAGTACATTCCAAATTATTTTGATGAAACTTCACGTGTGATATGAAGGGAAAGTCATAGCTTGTAAATCACCTGGGAAGTCCCATAAAGGGTAGGTCTTGATGGCCTCACTCTGCCAAAGAAACAACACTGGGTTGCTGATCTGTTACAAATTGGAAATGCTTACAGTAAGAGCAAGAGTTCTTTTTATTGCATGAAGGCAAGGAAATATATACAGCACAAAGACTAGTAATATGACCCTGCAGCAATGCTCACCACAGAACAGAAGGATCATAACTCTGAAGAGCAGTCAGCACTTAAGTTCATAAAGTTACTGAAGCAGTTCTCACAGCATTTGCCTCTCTCTTTCTAAAAATTGTTATTTATGTGCATGCATGCTTTTAAATATGTGGATTATTAATTCGAAGGCACAAGCTCACACCAAGCAGGAGGAGGAGAAAGGAGAAAGCTGTTTCTTTATCAGCCCTACCTCCTTTCAAAAGAACCCACCAGAAAAAGCCCTGCAAATCATAACAAAAGGAGATAGATTTAAATTCCCAAACTATGTGTGGAAGCTCATGCAAACATTTTTTTTTTAGGTCTGTTGCTCTTTAATTGTACTACAAGGATTTCAGTATTTTTCCTGAAAATCCAAGTTTTTTTGTAAATAATTTACAGTATCTGGGAATAATATATATCAATTGTTATAGCCCTCAGTACCTGAAGTAGTTTCAGAAGCGCAGAAGTAGCAGCAAATGGCTTGGATCTCAGAAATGTGCCATAACCTCAGAGCACAGTGTGAAAGACAGCATCTGTCATTGCCTTGCACTTGTGGAAATAAGGCCAATTCTAAAACCTAGAAATCAAAGATACTTTCTATGTCTGTCACATTAAGTAACTCCTAATTACTTTATACAAATCTCACCTGTTTTAAAAACAATAAATAGAAAATACATACTGCCTAGTTCTGATTCATATTCATAGGTTTTCCCACAAATGTTTCAATGAACCTCTCCATCTGTCCTCAGAAACAGACACATGAAACACCTACTTTTCATCTTCTTCCAACCTAAATGCTGACTGCTCAAGAGTTAAGAATAGCAGGCAGCAAGGTGATAGGAAACAAAGAAAATGAGAACATTTGAAAATTAATGCTCAGTATTATCAGAACAGGCTGGCTGACAGCTATGATAATCTACATATCTATAGGAAATTTCATTATTTCATTTCTTTCATTACACATCATATTGTAAGTAGGAACAGGAATTAATATGCAATGACTACAGTTAAATGTACATATTTGGCCTTTTAATTTCATAGACATTCTTCAGATTTCATCTAAATAGGTAGGCAGATTTATCTGTATTTGTTTTTCTAGAGCAGATATCCCTCAAATCAAACAGCAAAAGGAGAGGATTACCTAATTTACTAAGCAGCCTGATGAAGCAAGAATCATATTACAAATCTCTTTTATTGATCTCTTTTACAATGACAGAGACCCAGGATGGCTATCACCTGCAGGAAAATCACTCCTAACTTACCTTGGTTCAACAGGAAGTGTGGAACTCTGCCTCACCTCTCTAAAACAGGTCTGTTACTGAAATTGAGTCCTGGGTGAACAGTTAACATACTCTGAAACACAAATAAGTCAGCGTTTCCTCCAACAGTATTAATCTTTAAATACATCTCATAGAACACATGTGCATTGCAACTACAACAAAAAGCAAACCATAACTGGAGCCCCATCCAAAAAACATAACTACAAGTAATTCAGTAATGAGTGAATGCCTACTAAATACAGATGTTGAGGTTGTTGTGGGATCAAAATAGATCTGAGTTTTCAAGGACAGTTTGTGACTTCTAGTTAGCTCAGTGCTGTTGGAACATTTGTCGGTTTTACACTCACACATTCCTTCATTCATTCACACACACACTGCTAGACAAAGTCAGTCTGATGCTTTTCCCATTTCCTCTTGCCTTATTTTTGACAGTTCCACCTAATCCCCTTTTTCCTTCTTGTTGTTTCTTTTGAATAGCCTTAGCATATTTTAGGTCCTTGGAGAAAGAAGGAAAAAAACCCAAGTAATTTACACAAACTTCTGCATAGGGAAACACTGCTATGGATACTGTAGTCTTCTTGCAGCATGTCAGTTCCTTTAAACAAGCTGCACTCCACTAAAGGACTGAAAAAGTGCATCTTAGAAACAAATTAATTAGCTTCCTACAAATTAAATTTTTCCTTTCTCTACTCTTAAAGCTTTTATCTATGCTCTTCTCTTTCACTCTAACAATAAAATAGATTTAAGTCAAGTTACATTTCTGTAGGCATTGATTTGCTAAATTTTTGATACAGCACATTCCAGAGGCATTAGCCGACATGATAGACCCTGCCTGGGGAGCTGCCATGGACTCCAGACAGCATTTGAAGTACAGTTATGCAATGGATGCCACAATGCCCAGGCAGCCAAATTATCCAGTCTTTACAACTGGGCTTTTTGGTACATGGGTAATTCACATGGCTCTCTGCTAGTGTCTCTATATAGAAATGGCGTCAGTCTTTGGACAAGGCACAATATGTGCTCAGAAGTTACTATATATCGACCACATAAGTGGTCACTGGGAGTAGTTCAAAATGTTTTACAAGAATGCTTTGATGCTATGCAGAGCAGTACCACTGGCCAGTAGCTAAACTATAATTATGCTAGCTGGATCTGAAAGCCAGGGTTGAGTTGCAAGAATTCCCTTCTCAGCTCACCCGTTCCAGACCTTGATCAAGGCCAATGTACTTTTGGGAAAGTTCAGTTCCAGTGAAAATGTAAGACTACAGCTGAAAACCTCATGGGTTTGGTTTTTGTTTTAAAATCTAGGTCACGTCACACTAGGAGCAGTGGCAGACTTCCCATGCAGGTGCAGAGGACACAAGGACATGCTATACGCAAGATGGCATGAACAAAGAAATGCTTAAAAGCATCTAAGTGCATGAGTTAAAAAAAAATATTAACATCAATTCATTAAAAGCTTTGTTTCTGGCCTGGCTACCATCTGTGATGGGGATTTTGTTATGCAGTGAAACAAGAATAAGATAGAGCTTTAAACACTGCCTGGAGTGCGCAAGCCCTGTCTATTCCCAGCAACATATCCATAAATTATAAAACAGAAAGAGGACTGACCACTTTTGACTGTGTGGGCTGCAGGAATTTACTTAGCCATGACATGTTCTGCCTGCTACTGAGACCAAGGCAGCAGCTTGCAACCCAATTCCCATGTGCTTTAGTGAGGTACATTACCACTGTACACCTGAACAGTGGCCCCTAACTCCATGTGTCAGGGATGAGTGATTAATAGCACTTGGATAGTTTCCTGCTAGAGCAGGGTTGAGTGCAGCTGGTTCCTGGGCCTGGAACCCATCACATCACCCTTGCAAGCATGCAGGCTCCACGGGGAGGGCCAATAGCATGGTTGAGCCCTAGGTTGACATGGTACAGCTTGCCCTGAGGTCACTTCTGCTAAAGGGAGACCAGATACAACCAGTCAGTAGAGGGTCATCCCTCTGGTGTGAGCAGGGCTAAGTTCAGCATCCAAGCTCCACTTCGATCATGCCATTTCATGGGCAAAGATCATAACTGTGGATTTGCTTAGGCTTTTTCCAGACTTTGTTGGCCATGTTTTTTAACCCACAGCTTCCCTGAATAAGCACATGTCCAAGCTTGAGCCTACTGCCTGGCTTTCAGTTCCTTCAGATTTCACTGGTGTGAGGAAGAGTCTCCTCTATTCTCTGTTCTTTAAACTGTCTCTAAACCAAGGAATCAACTAAACAAATAATTGTAATCTGGCATGTCTTTATTTGCTGGGTGCCTCACAACATTGGCTTATGGAACCTGTGCAGAGCATACTCCTGCACCAACCTGTGTATGGTTCCCACTATCATATAAAAAATCCAATTGGAAGAGAACCACTATGTTGCCCCCTCAACCCCAAAGAAAGAATCCTTATGACACTGAACTCCTCTTTCTTTAAACAGTCTCATTTTAAGCCTCACTATTTAACCAAAACACAACAGAAAACAGCACACTTATATTTTACAGATTACCTTACACGGTAGAAAATCATGTTCTGTTCATTCAGCTCCCTCCCAGAAATTGACATTCTTTTTCCCTGACTTAGGAAGTCAGGATAGTTTATTTTGTTTGTGCATTTCAGTTCACTCTGCCATACAATATCCTGATTAATTTTAGCAGTGACAAAGTTAGAGAAGTAATTTAAAGTTATGATCATACAGAAGCATTGTATTTTACTGCAGCAAAATCAGTGCTCCCATTTTAACTCTCCTGACCTTTCATTTCCTGTGAAGGAGCACAGGAGGTAAAACCTGTTCCTGAAGGCATGGCCTTAAGTGTTTCCACAATTTTATTATTTTTCTTCATAATAAATGAAAATGCATGCAGTGTTCCACTTAGACACTGCAATAGCAATAGCACCACGACAGGTATACTAGGTATCACAGCACTGCAATAGCATCAAATAGGTATACTAGAGGTGAAATTAGACCAGAACACTAAGGCTGTTAAATCAAAGAAAGTAAATCTAAATTTAGCTTTGTCAACCTTACAAAACAACAGAAATGGAATGCAAATGATAGTCGTGAGAAATCTGACTTGTTTGCTGGGTAAAGTTTGCTTCTAAAAAGAGTATGCAGAAATACTGAAAGCAACAAAATATGCAAGGATGACACAGGGAGAATTTGAGCACATTGGACTTGTAATTGATTTAGAGTTTCATTTCTTGTTACTGTAGCCATTATAGCCATTACATAATGACAGTTATCTATGTGAATTGTAAGTTATTCATGGCTTAGCTCCTCTTTTTAAGAACTGACCTTAAGTATTTTCAGACTAAGCATGTACTTCCTGTAATTTCCCAAAATAACTTCTGGAGATCACTGGAGCTGGAAGAGCTGCTGATTGCTGGAAAGCGACACTTGAAGTGTTTACCAAAGATCAAACATGAATTTATTAGAGTGCACCTATCTGAATGTCTATTGTGATGCAATCAATCACTGATACTTCACTGACAAGCTCCTGAAAGTGGTTTTTACTCTGCACGTACAAAAATGTAATAAGCAGCAAAAAGAAAACCTCCAGCAAACACCCCAAAAAGCCAATAAATTCTTAGAAATGTTGATTGCAGCTCTCCTTACAAGATCTAATCTATTCAGCATCAACTTATATTACTGCTATATGCAACAAGTATCCTGCTTAAATAACAACACTGTTAAGAAAATGGACTGACAATCCCACATCATGGTTATGATGTTATTTGCTTAGCAAGGATATGCTATTATTTTACAGTGATGGAAGTTTCATTAGGAAAGAATTTCACTGCACTACCAGCTAGCAAAGTGTGTAACATACAGTGTGAAAGAGACTGATGTGAACACCAAGTTCATTTGGGTTCCCATTAAGAAGAAAGTAGCATGTTCCTTGAGCTGTCTTACAGTTTCTTGTTTCTCTTTTTGTAAAGCCAGAGTAAGTTTAATAGGCTGCTGTATCTCACCTGGGAGCTTCACCTTTTGAGCAGCATTCTTACCTATGTAATCATGATCAAAATTGTAGTCATTAAATTATATATATATATGTATTTTTTTTAAAAAAAAGTGAATTCATTTATTATTTTGGATGCCTTATTTCAAGTGAAATCTTCCCACATCTCTAGTCCAGAACAAAATTACCCAGCTAGGTAAAACCACCCAGTACTCCAGCAGGCCATCATTTCCAGCCTAACACACAAAGAGACCAGAATCTTTTAAAACCCAAGTAATTCTATAATGTGGAAAATCACTCTTATTTCCCCCCAGAAATTTATGCTACAAGTCCGTCTGCTCAAAGTAAAATGGAGAGGATATAGTTCCAGGATCTACTAACTTCAGTGGCAATTTCAAATGAAGCATTTCACACATTCCCCTATTCTTGGTTCATTTAAGTCCAAGTCAAGTCAGTATTAGCACTCACAGGATGCCTCCAGAAAGTTTTGCTTGCATGTTGTGGTAGTGCAGTAGCAGCAGCTGTGTAGAGAGCAAGGTTTTACACTAGCTAGCAGAGTTTCACTAAGCTAGCACTATCCCCAAAGTCAGCATACAGCAGCTAAATAACATGACGATGCTGAAAGTACTCACAGAAAAGAGGACAGCAAAGAAGAAGAGTTTCAGAAAGGCACAAGGAGCTCGCCAGGAAGGTGAAGAGATGAGGAGTTCAGCAAGAAAAAGCTCCCTGCTTGAAAAGTCCATGGGAAAAGGTATTAAGAGGAGGAAGACTACCAGCTCACTGACTAAAAGAGACTTCTGTTTTGAAAGGGCACAAAGTCAAGACATTAGTGGAGAAAAGCATCATATCTTCAAGGAAGCTCCTAGATCTCACAATGCAACTGCTAAAAAACCAAACACAGATACCTGAAAGTACTTACGTGTGTGTGTACAGTCATTCTTAAATTAAGGATATACTTTCTTTAAGTTTCTGTATTTAGTTTATAGGCTTTGCTTAGTAAATATCACTTGAATGAATCTTTAGTAGGCACTGCACTAGTCTTCCTGAACAGCAGTGGTCTCCTGAGTCGTGATCAAGTGTGATTTTCAATAAGAGAGTACAACAAATGTTGTCGAGAACTCCAGACCTGGCTTAAAATGCTTATCTTCTGGTGAAAACTTCTTGACTGTGCAGCAGTTCTAACTAAACTCGTAAGTGAAGGCACTTCCAGCCTAAACACAAAACAAAACCTTCCAGCAACCAAGTTTTCTCAGTTATCATCTGAGCATGATGATAGTAAAAAGCACAGAGGAAACATTGAAGCTGAAATCTGGAGAGCTAAGAAGGGCTGTACAGTACTACTGCTCTGCAATGACAAAGTTTACATAGTTTCTCTACAAACACTTCTGTGTTGCCCAATATTGCAGGAGCCAAATACTTATTCTTCAGTTAACCATCCTTGGTGAAGAAGGTAAAAATCATTTTCATTTTGCACCCACAAAACTAAGGCAGTAGTATTAAGTTATTTATCCACATTCATACAACGCTTTGAGGAGGTAAGAACAAACAACTCCTGTCTCACTTTTAGCTCTGATTTTAAAAATAACGCCTCAGGCAGGAGTCTCTTGTTCTGCCACGTACGTATGTCACCTTCAGACCCTTCTCCTTATCTCTCTCCCCTCAGAGGACAGCCCTCAGGACAGCCACATGACTGGGACACTGGTGATTACCAGGCCACTTCACACACACAAATCCTGACAAAGAAGAAATCCAGGCAAACTGTTTCCTGGCAGCAGACTGAGGAAAGAGAATGTCAGTTTACCTTTTCCTGTGGGATCCCACTGAGGTGGCATGATGGACTGCATGACTAAAGGAAGCTGGCAAGAACTCCACCAGTAGCCTGCATTATGGCAGTCACAGACACACTGTGCAGAAGCTGAAATTAGTGCAAAACATGCTACTGATAAAGGCATGCTGATGGTATGAACTGGATTACTCTCATGCAGCTGAGGAAAGCCAGACGCTGTGGTAAAATGGCGGGCAGGGCAGGACAGCAATGGCTTCCCCTGAGGAGGCGGCAAAACATGCAGGTTCAGTGCACAGGGCCTTCAGGCTGCTCTGAAGATAAGATACTCTAATTCTAGTTACTGAAACCACAGCGGTACATACAGGTTGCTAAAGGACACCTTTTTTAGTCTGACATTAGTTATATCAGTACTTAAAGAACAAACAACCACTTTTTGGCCCTTCATGGGCTCAATCCATGTTTTAGATTGGGACTGCAGCCAAAGGAACTGGACACCTTATTTCCAACAGCCTTCTAAAAACAAAAGCCAACGACCTTTTGTTGATTTCAGAAGATATGGCCTGAGGAAAGAAGCCACAATTACATGTTTGCCTCCTAGCCACCTCAGCTGCCTGCAGAGACACTCAGGGTGAGTGAGAAATTTTGGGGTTTTTTTTCTTAATCAGCTTTCCAAACACTTTAAAGAAAAATAAAATGCTGTTCTAAATGCACCAGCCGAAGGTGAAACATAGAATCCATAAATTATTATAATTTCTTCTTTCAGTTAGCATTCAAAAAAGTGGAAAACCAGAGCATTACCACTGCAGCGAGGAAAACTTCAAGGGCAGTACCACTGCCCACAATAAACTGAGGAGAAAACCCCTGATATTTCAGCTTTAGTGTATTTTGCTGACAACAAATAATTCATGGTGTAACTGACATTTTATTCAGCCCAAGTAGTAATTAGTTATTAAATCAAACAAACAAAAATAGAGAATGTGAGACAGAAGTTACCACTTCCTAGAGCAGCAAGGTGACCCTCCAGGAAGTCCTTCCCAGTCCCTGTACAGCACAGCTATGCAGAGCAGGAGGTACTTTGAGCCCTGATTCTATACTGTATATGGTTCAACCATGACATCAAACAGCGCTAGACTGATTTTGAAATGAAAATATGTAAGTATAAAGAAAGGCAGAGATTGTGACTGCTGCATACAATATATCATAATGCCACAAGCCTTTGGATATGCAGAGAGGAACAGACCTGCAAGGTAGAATTTTTATTTGAAAGAAATGACTGGTATAAATATCGAAGACTTTATCTGGTATTTTTAACTTTTTATCAATTCTGTAGAAGCATTGTTGCTTTAATGTTTCTTATCTTGCAACACTCTACCTTCCATAAACACAGTAGGTGAGTTCTCCAGCCAGGTCTCTTTCCTCTAATCAGTCCTTCAATTTCTATAGATAGAAGCAGGGCCTAAGAATAGCTGAAAAGTCATAATCATGTTTTTTCAAGCTCTGACACATATAATTCCTCTTCCTGTCATTCTGATTCAATATAGTTTATCTGCCTACAGATAACTTGATTTCTGTGATATGTATTCAATTGGTTTAATCTACAGAAGACATACATTTTACTTTCTTCTCTTACTGCTCATCTCCAAATATAATTGCCAAGTATCCTAATAGAGCAGAAATGGTATTTCTGGGGATCCACAGCCAGAGGCATACCAACCAAACAGAGCCTTTCTACAGGTTGTACAGCAGCCATAAACTAACCAGACACATTTCCCAGCAGTTACTTTTCTATGACTCTTGGGTAATGCAAAGTACCAGTTTTCAAACCATCTAATGATTCAGATCAGGAGTTCAGAATGGCACGGAACCTTTTACAGAAAACACGCTACCAGTGAGCTTCGTGAAGCACCAGGTATTCAAGTTCCCCCCCTTCCCCTCCCTCCAGGAGGCCTTGCACCAGCTGTACTCTGCCTTGCAGTACAGATGCAGAGTTGTTAGGCTGTTTTCTGCAACATCTGAGCCTGCCCAGTGCAGGCATACACTAATGTTTGATTACCCCATTACTGCTGGTCCGAATGTAGAATACATAACTTCCAACCTGAAAGAATTTAAATACAGAAGTCAGAATAATGCCTGCTTTCTCAAGTAGTCATTGATTAGCCTCCAACTTTTCTTCTTACATAAAAACGTTCTCCCAAAACATACATTTAAAAAGAAGAGAGTATGACATGGTCTTCCCCATCTCAGATTCCTCGTTTCATCATTTTTGAGAACAGTTATCACGTTTCAGGTACAAAGAAAAAAAAAACCAAAACAAAACAACCCAACAAAACAAAACATTCCTATGAACTGAAAGGCCTGAATTTTTACCCACTTCTACTCTTTTCCCCTCTCCATCATACAGGATGGAGAAGAATTTCATACAGGCATCTGGTAAGTTCACACACAACTTATTTACGGTATCTTCAAAGTCACAACTCAATGAAATCACTAATCAGCAAGTAAATACAAGGTGAACTGCACAAGGGTGAATACCATCACTTTACACCAGTGAATTAGCCTAAAGTCTTGAAGGCTGAAAAAAACCCAAACCAATCCCCAAAAATCCCCATCAGAAGATGGGTTGGAGATCACACATGAGATGGACAGAAGATTCACCTTAACCTCCTTATTTTCAGTATTGCTTCTTTAAACTAAGCTATCTTAGGTGAATTAAATTGCAGAACAAAGCACTTGAACATCCATCCAGATTGATTCAATTAACAGTTGACATGCTGTACTTAAGCTGCTACTAAGTACTAGCTTCAACTACTCATTTCAAAAACAAATGTGAACGCTGTTCATATTGCTGCATTAATCTGTTTCTGCAGAATAGAGTTATGTAACTGAAATAGGGCACACACTAATTTGATAGGACCCATTTATGCACATAACACCCATCACATACCCCTTGAGTATAATGGAGGACACAAAAAGCTAAAAGTTGGCTGGTAGCAAGATGGACACAGATGCTTAGTTCTTAGACATACAGAAAGTAAGGCTGCAGCACTGAAATATGCACTGAATATGCAGCACTGAAATGTGACCTGAGTATCCTTTTTGCTTTCTGAAGTTGTACTTCCGCTGGGGAAAAAAAAAACTACTATAGGAGACATAGATGACATTTTAAATACTTATTAAAGAGGTTAATATCAAAACTAGAAGGACAAAAATTTATTTGGAGTTCTACAACATGCATGCCAACTCAGCATCAAATTGAGCTTGAACACAGCAAGCCTTGCAAAAACCTGTGTGTAAGTGTTGCTTGTGCTCCTAGAGCCTGCTTCAAATGTTTTTTCCAACCCCACTCATTTTCAACCAATAGCACGAATAAATGCATTCAGTACAGAGTTTTTGAAAACTGAAGCTATCTCAGTAATAGAGCCAGAAAGGAACTCAAATAATAACCAAAAACTTCCACTTGAAAAAAAAAGCAAAATAAACTCCTAAGCATCTGAGTTTTACTAGCTGATATAGGACTGATCCCATTGGCTCATTTTCAAATGTAAAGAAATGATAATCTGTTCTGCAGCAGACAGAACAAAAGAATTCATAAAAAAATAAGATAGTATAGTACCATACTTTTGAGTCATTTAAGCTTTAATTTAAAAGGGTTTGGTTCATAATGGTCTATTTATTAAAGTTTGCAATTTATAAGAATAAAAATCTATGCAGGAAAAGAATCAAGAGTCTCAGGTTTGGCTATGAATGCATTTTGCTTCAAAAACCTTTTGAAAACATTTGCTAAATAAGCATGTTTAATTTTACTAGGAAAAAAATGACTATTAACATAAAAACAATGCACATTAACATAATTAACAAGCTGTTCCTCTGGCTGTACATTACTATTAACATGAATGTAAACCCACCAGACAGCACCATCCTCCCCCCCATCCCTTCTGTAATGACCAGTGCCAATTCCTACAATTTTTTAAAATTCATATTTTATGAACAAAATTTACTCATAGATGGATCACTGTGAAATACTTCTACCAAGATTAAATGTACTCAACTAATGACTTTTAACACTTAACAGTAGCTTCCAGTGCCTACAAACCTATTATTTCAGTAATTGCCAGAGCATGCAAATTATCTGAAACAAAGGAAAGCACAATGGCCATAAAATACTGTTCTATCCAAGGCACTTCAACATCAACACAGGCTAATATTTAGCAACCAAATCAACACAGTGAACATTTATGTTAATTCATTAAGCTGGAAAAGGCTGTAAGCAAAGGGTTTGGGGTGACCTGTTTTTATGTTTTTACTTCAGAAGATACACAAGTTTTCATTGCAACTAAAACCCCATTAAAAGAAAAGAATGAAAGAAAAAAGTTAGGATTTTAAGATAAATGAAAATGTGTAACTTACAAATTTAAATAATGGCCTGATGCATGTGGCTTTCTTTTTAAAGCAAGCGCTGTCTTCTTAGATATGAATAGAAAAATACACATCGACATTCATCAGGTATAATAAGCAAGCTACTGTGGATCAAATTGCCCCTTCCTACATGGCAAAGAAGCAAAGCCTCTTGTCCCTTACTGACTGGTATCAACCTCTTCGGGAGGAGACTGTTCTGTCAGCAAAGGCCAAGGTTTCCAAAGGCCTGTGGCAGTTGCAAGTCCTTCTCATACTGCAGCTTCACCATGCAATAACACCCACCAGTCTGCCAGCATCACCACACATACAATTGTTCCCAGTGATCTGGAATGATTTAAGTATTTTAAAGCTGCACATCCTTTCTTAAGTGAATATTTTGACTTGACAGGGTCAAAGCAGTTATGTGTGTGCAATAATACCAGAAGATCTAAGGGAATGGTAAGCCTCCAGCAAAAGGAGAGGAGAAAAATTGCTGTGCAATGGTCTTCTAAACTGCAGTCAGCAGAGGACATTGCATTAACCACAGCCTGACCCCAGACATCACAAACATCTCAGGGGAAGAAACTCTTTTCTTGAGGGTTTGAGAGCCTTCCCACATGAAGAGCTGGTGCTTTGAGTGCCTGACTTTTTCTGATTAGAAGAATTCTATCAAATGTGCACTGGTCCGTGGAGCTGCTTCACAGAAGCAGGAAGGACCAACTGAGACCTGACACAGCTTCAAGTTCAATTATCCCTTCAACAACACTTCACTTGGAAATCCATGATCTTGGTATTTTTCCAGTTCCCAAAAGCTCTGCAAATGTTATGCGCATTTCTATGCACAGAACCAGAGTGGATCAGAGCAGAGTTGCAGAAGAATCCTCTCTCATCCTTCTTGCTGTCAGATTACCTGATTTCCAGACAACCAACTGGAATGATCTTTTTCAATTTTATGCTTAAGTCTTGCTATGGCTTCCAGTGATATAACTTGCTCTGAATTCTTCCACCAACTACAGTGGAAGGAGGGCTGTATCCTGAAGAGTACCCAGAAAACTGAAACAAGAGCTTTAGTGAAATAATTCAAGGAAGCATACTTCCTCCTACCTAATCACACTTCACTTTATTCTCAAGCTATGGTGATCCACAGCCATTCTTGATTACACACAATGGAAACATCAAAGAAAACTGGTGGGACAATTTGAGATATCTGAGACGGCTTACCAAGAAAACAAAAAAAATTAACTAAAAAACCAAACCCACTACAGCAGATAAAACAGTATCTAGTTTATTACATATAGAAAGAGATTTCCAGAATTTACAAACACCCAAATATTCATTCCAGGGAAAGAGTCAATTTGAAAAGTTCACCCTTTTTTGTTTTCATTTTGTTTTCTATTGGTTGATTTTTTTTCTTTACAATATATACAGTGGAAGACTTTGATTTCTTTTTTCTGATTCTTTTTTTTTTTTTACCTGTGCAATTGATGAATTCAAGTTGACACTTGTAAATACCATATACAGTAATGTCTGTCTTCATTGTAGTTAATACAGACTACTATTTTACAAGGAGTACAAAATTATTTTTCTTTTGGAAAGAACTCAACTCAACATCAGGGTTATCTTACAACTGATAGTATCAGTAAACATGACTGTACAATCAAGGCCCAGGGACCAATGATTCATATTATATTATTTTCTGAATTACAATCTTAAAACAAGAATAGTACCCCACTCTATTCTTAGAAGCCTTGTTTTAAGCAGATTTCCCACTCTGTTTACAACAGAATATAGTATACCTCAGTTCCACATCAAAAATGATGTGCTGTAGGAAAAGTTACATTTTAATTAAAAAAGTACATGTATAAATCAAAACCTATGTTAAATATTTAATACTCTTCAACCAACATTAAGTTTTGTATGTAATAATTTACAATGATGATTTGTCATACAGGTTTTCAGCAGCAAATGAAGTTGTGTAAATGTGCTAGTAAAATACCCATTCTCACCATGATGTAGTGGTGGGCACATCAGTTCATTGTGGCCAGCTAAGTCCTTATGGTAGAGGATGAAGTAAGAGAGATTCATTGTCCAGGTGTCACAGTGCTTCTGCTTGGCACAACACAGGATGTGCAGCTCAGTCAACTAACTCCTGAGGTTTGTGTAAAGTAAACAAACTGAACTGGATGCATCGTACCCATTTACAGAGGAAGAGGAGGAGGAGGAGGTGAGGTCCTAGTTGTGGTAGCATGAAACATTTATAGTCTTGATACCCATGAGTTAAAAGAAGGATTTGCTGAGGTTGTATAGGTCATCATTCTGAAATTGAAAGAGAAAGAAAATTAGCATCACGGGCACTTTAAAAGCTTTTCTGTAACTATTTCCCTCCCTTTCCCCCTTTACTTTGTTTCTTTCCTTTGAAGAGTTATCATCCAAACTGAAAATGTTAGCACCTTGAAAAATTATGGCACACACAGTTAGGCTGTACTTGAGCATCTGAATCCCAAAAGCATTTAAAACAGATGTTGGCAATAAAATTCAAAGCAGTCAGAAATACATTTAGAACTTGTAAGAGATTCACCTAAGCAGAAACAATTTAAGTGTCCATACTGATTAACTCTGACAAGCTTCTATGACAGGAGAAAGAAAAGCTCAAACCCCTAGCCTGCTGTTGGCTTTTCTATCCACTACATTCATTAGATACTGTTGTAAGACTTCCTGGCCACCTGCAAATGCCACAGCTTGCATGAGAAGGATGACCAAGGAATGGAGCATTCCCATTCCCTATTGACATACAAGTTATAAAAAAAACACCCTATATCCAGAATTGTACCCTCTTAATTTCCATACATTTATCTACAATCCGCTTCTCTCTCAGAATGGACAGGGTGAATAACAAGCCCTGCAACCCTAATAATGTACAGCACAGGTTTACTGGGGAATGAATGGCAGAAGCTGCCTTGGACCCTGTCCCACCAGTTCTCTTCATCTCTCAGCTGCAGCCTCCCTAATTTAGAACACAGTCCAACTGCCTCTGTCAGTAAGTCCTCTCAACTCTGCTTCCCAGTTGATTTTATACAGGCAGGTCACCAGTACAACAGCTTTGATCACCAGTGACACAGTGCATGGTGGCACACTCTTGGTGCCCATCTACGTTGTGTCCTGCTGACAACCCCACAGCAGGTGCTTTGGGCCCAGCAGAGAGTGGTGTCCCTGCTGGAGGATGCAGGGTTGAGGTTGCACACAGAGCCATCACTGGATGCCTCCCCCTGCACCCAAGGTCCTGTGCAATAGCTGACCACTGCCCACCTTCACAACACACACCTCCAGCCAGCCACCAGCCATGCCAGCCTGCGGTCCCCAAGCCACCACAAACTACTGCCCTATCCTCCTCTCTTCACACTACAGTTGCATGCAGCCATACCCACTGAGGACTGAACAATGCACCAATAAAATGTATACTATTTTCAATTTAACTGAGATTGAGGACTGCCATCGTTTATATTTCAGGAGTTTTGTCTAAAATCTGGTGAAGTAAGACTTAGATTTTACATAAAAGTGTGTCTATTTCTATATTTGATAATAACTACACCCTTGAAAAGATAGGTAAACAGTGCATTTTCCTCAGTACAAATAAGGCTTCCCATAGACATGTTGGAGTAAAAAAAAACTGAAAAGACCTCCTGTCCTATGTTCTTTAATTGCCCAAGAAACAGAATTTACTTTGTGTGGTCCTTCAAGCAAAAGGAAAGCCTATCCCTGCAAATGATGTGTGGTATGCTGTGAAAACTCCCTGGAGACTTATCTCACAGATCTCTTATTTACTTTCAACTTTCTTCTGCACTCACATTGCGATCTAGTGGAATGTTCCTACCCAAATATCTATATACAGCTTCACATAGCTTTGCAGCTTTCAACTATGTTGGACCTAAAATTAGGCAGTAATGCCATACTTTATTAATAAAGATGAGCAACAAAGGAGAAACGGCTTCATTTAAATGGAGGCGCATAGTGTGTGTGATTTTCATGATGCACATTTGGGGTGGTTATTTCACACCCCGCTTCTGTCTGGCATGGCCAGAGGAACAGTTGGGTGCCCACCAGCAGGGCCCCACTGCCTGACCTGCCTTGCATGTACAGAGCAAGCTAAAGGAAAGCAAGTAACAGCTTTTCTATATTAATATGCATTATTCTGCTATGAGATTTTAAGTACATAAATCATAATTTTCCTTACCAGAGCCAAGTTTTACACCTCTTCACTAGTATTCAGGTCATCTAAGCTTAAATATATTATGTATTGAACAAAATGGCCCATCCAATCAATTTCTCACCAGTTCAACCAATATGGCCAAGAAGTCATTACAGCTGCTACTAGCAGGCATTCATTCCTAGATTCAGAAGTCAGAAGAGCAAACAAAGAGAGTAACAAGTCTATTTGAAAAACAAAACACTTCTTGAGGAATTCACTAAGAAAATAAAACTGAGGAAACCCCACAGTTACTGAAATCCAGACGCTCAGATATTGAAGTCCTGCACATGTGTAAAGTGAAACATCCAAGGCTGAATTATCCAAGAGTTTGAGACTTGGGATAAAGAGCCAGAAACATCCAGGACACCAACTGGTACAGGCTGCATTTCATACAAACTTCAGCTGCAGGTATGACAGGACAAGGGCATGAAGCAGCTTCAAGATCATAACAGCACCTCCAGGAACTTCAGCAGTACAACATGGAAATCTACCTCTCACTCCTTGATCAAACTGTATCAGTAGCTTTTGTTTTCTTCTAATTATGTGATGGAACAATAATTTAGACTTTGCTACAGACCATTTCATTGTACAAATTTCTGGACTTAGAAGAATATTTCTAAGATTTCTGACACAACAATTTGAATCTCCTCTCTCCCCAGTGAACTATCGCAGTATGTTGCAAGGCGGAAGTACCTTATTTGGAACTGAAGTCATGGGCTGGATATGTCATTGCTTCTTATCAACACACATCAGCATTCCCTTAACAACATATAAAAACAGTGCAGAAGACAAGTGTTTAATACAGAGTGCTAGGACTGCAGCGAGCTGAGGTAAGGATCATTAAAACTACTGACATCACTGTTGGCAACCAGAGAAAAGGGAAAACCTGTGTTTAATCTATTTCCCATTCACCACAAGTTTCAGCTGGAGTCCCCAGTAATGCAGTTTGTGGTTGGCTTTATGGAAAAAATTAGTGATGCAAGAAAAACGTGCTGAAACAAACAAGCATCTTTAAAAGTTACTACAAGATACCTTTGACAAGTAGTCTCTGCTCAACATCTGTTACGACACACATGCAGATAACACTCATGCATGTTCCAGCTGGCAATGCTTTCTTCTCAAATCCATTAGTCCAGGCTGGATACGACAAAGCTAACTGCAGATCCCCTTACAGCTGAAGTCCCATTCTTAAATCCAGTAACTAAAAATAAGTCAATACTTCATTTTATTTCCATTATTGGGGAGTTGGTGAAAATTTGAACTCACTGAGAGCAGTGTCCTGAAGTTAACAGGATTTTCATACATGAAATAGATGTGTTGTTAAGGTATATTTAAAATGTGATACTTACAATCCATTTTCTTTGAGAAATAACCAAGGAGGAACAAATACATCAAAAGAAATGAAAATGAAAACTCAAGTGATCTTCAGCAAAAGACTTCCCTGTAGCCAGTTTAAACTTCTATTTGCTATTAATTGCCAGTAACTCATCTCATCCCTAAAACACCAATAGAAATGCCCTTCCAAGGGGTCATTTCATTTCAAAACAAGTGAAACATGGCAGAGTTGCTGCTGAAGCTCCATGATTGTTTTAGCAAATAAATGCAACTATTTTGTCACTGATTAATATGCCAAACGTGGCTCCCAAATGTCAGACCTACTGATTACACTGTCATATTCTCCAGTGTCCAGCTGGACATCTGTTTAGGAAACAAATCTACAGGTAACAGAGCCAGGTCAACGAAAAGACGACTCCCAGCTGAAGAAAACACTGATTTTTCCAGATCTACTGACAAAGGATCATTTCCCAACTCTCCTATCAACCTTGCTAAACAAAACATATGTTCCTAAACTGTACCTCCACCAGCATCTCATTTGAAACAGGGAACAACAAGGACTGGTTGAAGACCATCTGTCAAAGTTACTAGTTATAAATAAAAGGTTTTAAAAGTAAACACATTTGTTGTTTACTTTAGGATCATATGGAGTATCCTACTCGTATAGATTAAACCGTGATTTACTGCATAATCCACACACCCACCCAGTAAAAACTAAAACGCTCAGGAACAAAAGCTCAAAATAAGAAGATAGCCATTATGAAAATACAGCAGCAGATGTGCAGAATTTCACACGTTGAGGTCTGCAGGCAGCCCAGGCACCTTTTGTCTGGGCAGGTACCACCAATTTCTTTAGAAATCTGACACAAAGTAAACATGTTAAGTAGTCCTGACAAGCTCATTTACAGGTCTTGTCTTGGTGACATCTGCATCCTAATGATAATGAAGTGGTGCACACCTACTTAAAACCTGAATTAATCCACATTTTTGTGTTCATACTGATGATTTTATATAGCACCTGTTTACAATTTCCTTGGAATTACTAAGGTGTGCACAGAAGTATCCCATCCAGTGAACCAAAAACATCAACCAAAATTTAAACTAGCTCAAATCGCCTTTTTTTTTTTTTTCAGAGAGATACAAGCACATTGTACAGTTTTTCCAATCCCACATGGACCTTTGAAAGAGTAAAGGAATGCAAAAAGACACAATGGTTGTTAAATCACAGCCTGAACACTAACAAAAGGAATTCAAAATAGAACTAAACAAAGTAATTACAACATTGCTATTTAACTTGACAGGCTATAATCTACATTAAATAAGCACAGATAAGGTTTTCTTCATTGTACCCCAAAATGCCTATTTCAGCTTTCTGGTGAATGTCATTAAGTGGGGAATTACTGACAATTTGGTTCCATCAAGTCCTTCCCTATCTGGCCAAGTAACTAGATTTGGTGTTTTCATCCTCTTCTTCTTCATATATGTTATCATCCATTGACAGAGGAACTTAAGGACCAGTAATAGATGGTACGGTCTTTCTGCTATGAGTTCAGACAAAATCACTCCCTTCATGCACAGAATTGAAAAAAAAAAAAAAAACCCAAAAAAAAAAAAAGACATTCTCACCAAATAGAAAGCTTTATTTCTCCAAATAAAGAGAAGGTGGGGAGAACTCATTTCCTGCAGTGTAAGTACAATGGGAAAACACAAACGAAACCACACACATTCTTTTGATAAACTTCTGCCCAGCAAAGTGTTCATATGTTTGATTTCAACTTCACAGCATGTCAACCTGATTTGAGCTCACTCAAGACAAAACTATAAACCCATCACTGAGGGCAGCAAGAAAGGCTGCTGATGCAGACAGGAAGCCACGCATTGCCTGCCCCAAGCACCTGGCATACGAACTAAAGGTTGAGTCCAGCTTACATCAAGAGAAATTCCCTTTGTTTCAGGACTAAAAAGAATGATGTTATGATGAAGGCAGGGAACACAGCATCTCATAAGATCAATAGTCCAAGTTCGTCCCAACTCTTCTCATAATGCTTCTCTAATAGTCCTGGCAGCATTGTTTGTGTTTGATGCCCCTCAGATAATCCCACCGCTAGTCTAGGGTTTTCTCCTACTGCAATAATGGGAAGGGATATCTAAACCTCAATGCGCAATATGTAGTTAATAGCTTCAGCCTTCATAGGACAACATTTCTTCTGGGTTTTTTGTAATATTTAAAGAAACTTACAAATTCAATGACCTGGGTCATTCATGATTTTGGAATTCGTACTCTTTAGTTCACTGAGCTTTTAGAGTCTAACCCTGAAGAGCTTGGGGCAGCCAAGCTTCCCTTGATGACCCAATAACCCATTCCCAGTTGAAGAAAGCCACAGTGAAGTGCACTTTGTATGCCTGTATCCTTAAAAGAGGAAAACATTGCTCAGCATTTACCTTTATCAAACATAACCCTTTATCAACCATATTAATAAGGGGAATCCAGAAACACAATTTCATTATGCAATTTGTTTCTCAAAGGAATTTTCTTTGCACTTTTTTTTTTAATTACTTTTATTGCAGTTTGGAATTCAATAAATATCACCAGCACTGGGAGTCATTACAACTGCTCTCCCTATGGAGTAGCAGAGAACCTCTGTGCCTTTAGATGCAATCGCACACCCTCAGCTTGTTAGCAATTTAAACATACACAATTAAATTTGACCAAACTTGAGTGCACTGAAGCTGTGCTCATATCAACTAAATTACATCAGCAGTGGAGTTCAACAACACATAACAGCCAGCATAGCTACTACATAATGAGAATAGATCTCAGCTGTTGAGTTTTCATTTTCATTATCCTTCTGTGAATTTGTATTTCCAATGTCTTTCTGTGATTGTGGTCTGGTTCCCCATTCCTGTACCCAGAAACATCTATGTTTTTCTGACCTGGCTTTGTAATGCTCATTTTCTGCCAGATTTACTTTTCCCCAACAACATGTTAGAAATTCTACATAAATAGCCTCAACTACCTTGAAACTACTCTCATGATACATGCTAAATTGTGAGAATTCCACCTTAAAGCAATGATTCACACCGCTTGGCTTAGCTGGAGCCATTTTCCTCCCAGTGGACAAGTAAGGGGGAAAAGTAGAACAGACAGAAGAAAAATGGCATTTAAAAGGAAGACATACAGAAGTCTCGCAGAGGAATAACCTGGCCAGCTGACCTTCCCTTTGAATTTTTGCCAGTGCAAATTAAGTAGCTAGTCTGCAGCACTTCTAGCAGCAGCATGGGAAGGAAGTTCTGCAGTGACTTTGGATGAAAAACTTCCTCAATCCCCAACAACAGCGCATTAAATATCAAAAACGGATAATAAAGAAGTGCTGGAAAACACATCCTGAAAAACATGCCAAGAAAACAGAGGAGGGGATAAGAACAAATGAAATGTCATAAAGCTAACAACTTTGAAAGCCAAGGTAGAAACAAAGCATCCATTACTTTGACACTGCTTGCTGTGCATTAATACAAAACCAGTACCATACAGCAGAAATAACAGTAGAAAACACAAATAGTGCTTGAATAAAGTAAAAGGAGACGGCCTTTGGCAAAAGGCAAAAAGCAACAGTGAAGTTTGTTACACCTCAAAGCTGGAGTAGAAAACAACTATTTATCCACAGATTTAGCTTTTCGCCAAGATACCACCATCAGTCTGACATGAAATGGATTACGTTAACTGCTTTGACCCATTGTTTTCTCCTCCGTACACTAGAAGATAACAAATTTTACAAGTCTACAACATCTGACATAAATTTGTTTCAGTAAGAAAGTACTTTCACGTGCATCCACATAGTTTCACAATTTATTTCTGCTTTCTAGTAGTATGCACTCATTTGACCTGACCTTTTTACCTTCTCTCTCTCCCTCCCTAAATAGCAAAACCTCTCTAGGTAGAGCCATATGGCATTTTGCACTTCAAATCTGATGTTAGAATCATAGAATAGTTAGGGTTGGAAAAGACCTTAGGATCATCTAGTTCCAACCCCCCTGCCATAAGCAGGGACACCTCACAC
>JBAFWW010005334.1:12722-33931 GCA_036873685.1 Agapornis canus | reverse complement strand
TCAGCGCTGTTCCCAGGCTGAAAGTCAAAACCACAGCACTGCACCAGCTACTAATAAGGAGAAAAAATGACTGCGACTGCTGAATCCAGGACAGATAGCTATGCTCATACAGCATTTTGTCAAGTCTTTCTGGTATTAATATATGGTTTCAAAGGCAATTAATTATGATTATATCCCTTTAAACTATTTTGCCTATAAAGCTTTAAGAGAATTTTACATCATTCTAGGACACTATGTATCATTTTAATGACTACTGAACATGATATTTTAATATGTTAACACAACTCTCTTGACATCCAGAATTTGGCACAAATCCTTAATTCTTTTGTACTCTGTAAATCTCATGCTAATGAATTATTAAAAACCTAAATTTGTGTTGCAGAAAATAGGTGTCTGAAGCCATGTAAGAAGATGCTGTCTATGAGTTTTTTGGTCAGTGGCAACTCTTGCACCACTTACTGCTCCTCCCTGCTATATTTTATGTAACCAAATCACAAACAGATTTGCCTGTTCTTTTACTTTTTTTTTTTTTTTGGTAGAATATTTAACTGAATATTTGGGTTTTTTAAATTAAAATTAGTATCTTGAATAGATAGACTGTCAAATGCTCTTTAAAAATACTTCTTACTAAAAAAATTCTAAAATTAAATATTTCATTTTAGAACAGTTAAATGTGCATTTCCTGTGTACCTCAATTTCATATTAAAGATAAAAAATATTCCTTTATTTCAGTGAGATATTGAAAAATAAATCTATGCCTGTTATTGATAGAAAAACTAGAGAAATAGTTACATTCACTTTCTTGAAAAACAGTATAGCAAATGATATTTCATATTACTCTTCCATATTATCTCCTTTCAGATTAATATTTTTCTGTGCAACTTCAATAGTAAAAAGCACAGTGAAAATTAAGACTTTAATATGATTACTACTCAGAAAAATTAAATCCAATTATATGTTGGCTGAAACAGCCATCTAAGACACAGATTTAAGTTAGCTGCTTATAGCTGGAGAGAAAAGAAGCAACAGGATTGTTTCCTGCATGCAGAATTTGTCATTTCAGAAAATCCATGCAGCCAGGGCACAAACATCTGTAAATACTGAAAATACTTTAGACTGGACATCCTCTCGTATGAGCACAAGCTTCTAGACTACTGAGTTATATGAAACTATTGTAAATTCTTTGGTGGAATGGAAGAAAAGAAAAAAGAAAACAACCAAAACAACCAACCACCCCCCCAAAACAAACAAACAAACAAACAAACAAACAAAATAAAAAGCCAAACAAACAAAAAAACCACAACAAAAGACCCCAACCAAACAAAACAACAACAACAATAAAAAAAAAAAAGGAAGGAAAAAGACAACACAGCAGCCTCAGAGAATCACAGAATTATTTTGGTTGGAAAAGACCTCTAAGGTTGAGTCCAAGTGTTAATCTAACACTGTCAAGTCCACCACTTAGCCCTGAACACCACATCTACATATCTTTTAAATACCTCTAGGAATGCTGAATCAACACCACTACCCTGGGCAGCCTTTTTCAGTGACCGACAACACTTTTCAGTGAAAAAATTTTTTCCTAATATTCAATCTAAACCTCTGTACAACTTGAGGTAGTTTCCTCTTGTCCTATCACTTGTTACTTGGGAGAAGAGACCAAAACCCACCTCACTGCAACCTCTGTTTAGGTATTGATAAAGAAGGATAGTGTCTTCCTTCAGCCTCCTTTCATCCAGACTGAACAACCCCAGTTCCTTCAGCTGTTCTTCAAAAGACCTGTGCTCTGAACCCTTCACCAGCTTTGTTGCTCTTGTTTGGACACACTTTGGCACCTGAATGACTTTCTTGCAGTCTTATTTCAGTCTCATTATGTTCTTAAAAGTATTAAAAAATCAGAGGAGAGTGTATTAGAGATTATGTTAATATCCCTCAGTAGGTAATTTCAAGCAGAACAACTTCCTGTCTGTTATTTATGTGGCAAACATGATTTATGAGCCGTCATATTTTTATGTTTATCTTTCTATTTTTAAAGTCACATTCCCATGCATCCCTGAAAACAATTTTGAATTTTATTGAATACAGTACTACAAAGAATTGTCCTTTTAAACACTTGTAGTGATTTAAAACTTAACAACAAAAATAACAAGTCATTAGAAACAGATTGAGAGTAGAGACCAAAGACAGGAGAAAGAAGGAATTAAACCCTCTGACCTGATACACAGCTGATCACAGTCAGCAGTTCTGGAGCTAGTCATGCAAATATTAATCCAAAAGTTTTTTTCCTATGAATTAAATTACATCAGAAATCAGAAGACATCATTTAATGTGGCATGGTCATTTTTAATTCTAACATAGCTTATCTATGAAAACATCACCTGTTTCTTTTTAGAACTAGAGTTGGCCTGAACCTCAGGGTGGGATACTGAATTGTACAGGAAGTCCTAGGCTGTCAGGCAGGAGGATAGATAGAAAAAATGTTGAATCCAGCATTTTGTTTGAGATTAATAATATCCATAATCATGGAGTTGAATTCAAGTGTCCCAAAGAGTAAGAAGAACATGAGGACATTTGGATATAAGGGAATATGAGGGCAGAGAAGTGGGAGAGGTTGCTTCCTGTCATTTTTAATAAGAGCTTAGAAATTTGGAAGGTGTTCTCTTCCGAGTTTAAAACATACATAAATATATCCTTGCTTTCTCTAGGCCATTCTGCACCTAATGGGAGTTTACTTTGCACCATGGGCCTTTATCCACCTAAGTTTTCTGTAGTTTTGGAAACTTGTTTCACAAATAACACAAGAAATCCAGTCCAAATGTGGACATCTGAGAGTGGTGTCCCATAGCACTTATAGGTGCCATTCAATTGCTTGACAATAGTTAAAAAAGTCAACAATAGTTAAAAGTCAACAATAGCTAAAGTTAAGTAAATAACCTAGCCCATGTAAGTGCTGATTTCTATACAAAAACCATAGAAAGAAAGAACTGTGTTCAAATGGTAACTTGGTGTAGGCATCTCAGGTTAAGTCAGGCTACGTAATACCTCAAATTTAGTTTCAAATTGCTTGTTTCATGAAAATTAACTGCTACTGGTTTAGTAACTTGAAAAATACCATGCAAGGAAGTCTTCAGGGTGGTAATGCTCTAAATTCAAGTTTAGCTTACATTTTATTCCTGTGTCATTAAGAAAACCCATTTTAACCATGGTAGTTACTAACCTTTTTCAGTTTTCTAGAATTTCTAAAACAATAAAAGTATGGTGATTACAACAGTAAAATACATTTTATTTTTGACATTAATTGTGATTTGCAATTAGTCTAAAACTGCAGTTGCAGGGAATTTTAAAATGAAAAAAATATATTTTAAATGATGGAAACAATTTTGAAAAAGCACTAAGAATTATTTTTTTTTTTATCCTCGTTTCAAAGGAGAAATACTGGCTTTATTATAAATGTTTCAATTCAACAATGAAATAGTTTCAGCTGAATAATTTTGCCAAGTGCAATTTATACACACACAAAAAAAGGAATTCAATATCATAAATACAAGGGGAAAAGCCTGAATATAGTGTTACTGCAATATTTGATTCAAGGCAATATCCATTTTCCTGTTGAATGAAACTATTGCTTTTCAGCATTGTAATTAATTTATCAGTTAGCTTATGAAATTTAGAAGGTAAAGAGTAGCTTTGCATTTTCTAAATTATAGGTATAGAATTTTTTGTCTTTTTTTAACTATTTTTTTTGTTAACCACAAGCAGAGTGCACTGACACTTCTATGCAGATTACTATTTATTTCTTCACTGCAGTGATAATATGCAGAAAATGTAGCTACTTGTGCTCACAAAAAAATTGCTTTATATATATGCAAACATGTGTTCTTATGGTGCACATAAGATCTACATTGGTCACAGGGTTCATGGCTGCAATCTGGACAGAAAAGGCAGGCCACGTCTGTAAATCATTATGGAGTTTTATTTCTTAAATGTTCCTTGAACTATCAAAAGATCATCTGGAGGACCACACAAGGTCGGGTGTTTAAGAGATTTGGAGATTGTAATAGAATGAGATTTCTAACTGCTCCAGGCTTTGAAGATTTCTAGTGACCTTTGACAATTAATCGCATCATCCTTACTATCATGAAGTATGTTTTAGTATAGTATTTTACATGACTAGATTTAGTTTTAATGGATTTCTTTGTCCTGAGGAAAAACTTTAGGTGCAAGTAGCTGAATGTGTTATGGTCCTGTATTAAAGATTAAATGGTTCTAGTGAACATTTTAAAGCACCAAAAACTTGACCTGACTTTTAAATGTTTAAATATATTTTAATGCACTTAAACTGTATGGTCTCAGATGCTTTGCTTTGCAGAGAGGGTTTTTCAGTGCTCTGTAGCGTCTTAATGCATGCTGGGCTGTAGGGTGAATATTTTTAGTATGAGCAAAGAAAGACAATTATTAGTGTCAGTCCAGAGGAGAAAGTTTTTTGATTAATTTCTAGGGCCAACTGTAGTTCTTGGTCACACCCAGACAACCTCTGGAGGCAGTCACACAAGCACATTAGAGCCAAGAAGCTGGCCCTTTGCTCCCAAATGGATGAGCTCACCATACAGTGAAGTCTGGCTTTTCAGCAGCATGTAAAATTGAGAACACAGACAAATTGTTCAGTGCGCATCTTGCAAGACTGAAACTCAGATATGTTCTTAAGGCTTGAGGAAAGGAAGAAGTTTAATGAAACCTGTCAGCAGATTATCCCATTCTAAACATTTGGAGCACCAACCTACTTTACCTTTAAGGCTGTGACAGTTTCTAATTTTCAAGTCCCTGTCACATGGGAAAAATAAAGGAAGCAATAAGCAGGACTTGATTTATATTTGTCATTTTCAGTTATTTAGTCATTAATTACTATTAAAGGTACACCACATCCTGCCCACCAGTCCTGAACTAGAAGGAAATGTGGGATGTCATGGATGTCATGCTGGGCTGGGAATGAGCAAACTGGAGCCTGGGGAGTGCAAAGTGCTTGCCCTCGCAAGCACGACAAGGACTGTGGTCTCCTTTGGTCCTGTATCCAGGTTTCTTGTGGGCAAGCATTCATGGTCTTACCTGTGAGATACACTGAGTCATGGGATAAAATCCCACTTTTGACATGATTTCCTGCAGGAGCAAGACAGAGCAGCAAGGGCTCAGCTGGCTAGAGGAGACTGGACAGGAACTGTGTCAGCTCCTGCTGTGCTGCCTTTTTTTTTGCTTCCTCTGTCAGGGAGCAGCAGGAGACAGGCTGATCCTTAAGGGGAGGTGAGCGAGGAGCTGAGGTTTATCCCAGTGCCAGGATCAGCCGTGGGTGTGAGAACTGCGGTCACATCCCACGTCAATGGCCATGCAGAGCTGTGGGGATGGAAATGGACCAAGGCCAGGCCAGGATATCAGCCACTTCTTTTCAAGTACGCTTGGTTTCTTTTCACACCTATTTCTTCCCAGGACCACCAGCCCTCAATTATCCAAGTCTGAATGCTCTATCTGCAGAAGCACAATGTGTCTTGCAGTCATGGTTGTCCTATGTCTTGGTACTACCTGAAGAACTAACACTCGACACTTCCCCTTAGTCCAGATGCTACCGTAAATTTACATATGGTTTTTACCACTTGCAGCTAACAATTACCAGGTGACTGTTACTTGAGAGCACCAGCAAGTGAGAGATCAAAGATTCAATTTGGGCATTGATTCTCCCACCACACACACATACACCCAGTCATTTGTCACCTGTTAGCATTCAGTTTAAGATATTTTAATGCTGTTTTTTTTCTCCACCATCCCTTCAGACAATGACCCCTGCTTCTTATTTCTTTCTTTTCCACAATTTTTTTCACACTTCCAAGGCTCAAGACACCTACTGCCTCCATCTGACTTACCAGCATTTCCAAAGGCAGGAAGCACCCTCAAAATAGCTTGTGGATAAAAACATACCTTGTATCAGGCTGAAGAAATCTAGGTGATAGCTAATGGAAAGAAAGATAAATCATTTCACTAATAATATATTTACCTTTACCATCCTTAACATAACTGACATATATATAGTGGATAACATATTTAATTTAGGCATTCCTTAAATTTAGGATTCTGATTCTTTCCTGTTGATCGCCCTTAGGTGTATTCAATATTGTCCTATAATAATTTCAGCCAATTTTTTCTTGAAAATCATTTGGCATTACACTTCCTCTGTGAGAAATCATAGGAAATCATTATATATTTTTCTGGTCTCTGCCTTTTCTTTACTTAACAATTTATGGTTATTCTGTGGTTAAGAATAACTTTCATACTCTACTAAGTGTTAAAAACCAACAAAATGGGAAAACTGTTATGCTTCTGGAATGTTAATCTGTGCAAAAGTCTGAATATACTTAGTTTAAAACTATGGTTTTGGAACAGGAGCTCTTACTGATATATATCTAAATTAGTATTCCTCATGGAATGATACCTACTTTATATAATTTAGGGTGTTTTACTCTGTGGAAATCTTTTTTTCTTCTGTTATTTTATGTATTTTCCCTTCTTGATTGTGGCTCTATGAAAGTGACAGAGCTGTATGTTAACAATATGTATTGTTTTAAGCTGCTTTTGTATGTGGATGTAACAAGGAAACCTACCACTTGAGCCTGTCAACTACACTGAATACTTTCATTGCCATTTCAAAAATTTGTAAAGCAAATATAAAAAAATCATGTTGTTTCACTAATCATCCCCATTACTGGGGATTAGTACCTTCTTTTCCATGCTCAACTGATATAAAGAAAATTCCTTGGCCAAAAATAACAAACTCTTGCTAAGAAATGTTACATTAAAAAAAAAATTAAATTATTTATCTGCAAAACTATTTGTTAGTGATTATAAATTAAATAATAGATAATAAGTTATTACTTAACATTTTTAATTTTAATTTCATCATCATCTAATAAGAAAGTCAAGAAGTAAAGAAAGAAGCAAACAAGCAAGCAAGCAATCTTGGTAAGAGAATGACGGTTTTGTTTTCCAAAACCATCCTTTTGAAATAAGTCATAATGATATTTCTTTATAATTTTGAGAAAGAACACTACAAGAACTGCATAGCACAGCAGCCCCTCTTTTTGTTTGATAAAAATATCCAAACTGTCAAAGATATAACTAAAGTTCTCTCTTCCTGGTCACTCACCAGGCAGCTGTGTTTGGATTTCCATAGTGATTCCACATATTGAGAAAAGATCTTGAGTTTAAGGAACCTCTAAGCACTGGATGTTTCTGTGACCACTGACATGTTTCCTGAACACAAACCCCTCCAGTCCAGCTGACTGATTCCCAGGGTGTTTAGGCCTTCCAAACTTCTGCAATACCTTAAGCACAACCTTGCCAAATTGCTCTGTCCCTCATTTTCTACCCTTATTCTATCTTATCAACTTAGGGATATGTGGAAAAGGACTGGAAAGCCACAATGAGAGTGGGATGATTAGCACTCTTGCCATGATGATTGTCATGATGCTGAAATCAAATAACAATACGAAACCAGCACTTATACGTACCTGTATTGAAGAGAAATACTAACTTTGTAGATGTTATACATTATCTGTTCTTTAGACTTATCAAGTAGAACTAGACAAAAGAAACATTCAGAGCTCCAGTTTGAGGCCAATTGTTAATGGTGTATCTCAGAGATAATGTCAGGGACTGACTGTGTGTGGCTGTGGACAAGCTGCTTTAGCTGACCTGTCTTAAACAGGATGACTGGACAAGATTACTTCAAGACGTCCCTTTCAACCTATAATATTGTGTCATTCTGTGAATACCTGTGTGTGAGTGTGCCTGAGTATACACATATAGATATACACTTGTGAATATATGAATATAAACCATCTTTATTTTCCAAGAACTAATACTTTGTTTTGTGCTATAAACATAGTTTTGGATCAGGTTTTAAACTCATATGTGCTGTTTTGAATACATTAATGTACCGGAACAGAAGAACTTCATGGAACATTTTATGCAACACTTGGAGTGCAGTCCAAGTGCCAAGTCCCAGAAGGAGAAGGTAACATACATATATAATTGCACACCCACATCCACACAATCTTTTCACAATATGGAACACATTTTGTTTGTATCTGTCATAGCTACTGTATGTTAATTTTTTTCTATGTAATAAGAACCATTGCCTTGAGTTGATTATTGACTGCGGTCAAACTTCCTGCTACTGTTGGCAAACTGAAATTAAACAGGAAAATCTGAGCCCTCTACAGATGTATATACAAACACATATATGTACACATTTTCAGGAAGACTAAATTGCAAATGCCTTCTGAATGAAGACCACCTCTAATTCAACATAAATCCATCTGCATCTGAAATACCTTCTATGAGTAGTTCAGTGTTAACTCTTGCCTTCCTCAAACAGCTTTTTCACAAATTAAGCTGAAGATCTCCAACAAAGTAATGACCATTTTCAAGGATTTTGTTTCTTGCTACCTTTTCCTGCCTTCTAGCTGGTGTAAATAGCAACCTCTGCAACCCAGTTATAATCAGATAGGACTGATACTCCAAAGCCATCTGGACATGGTCCTGGACAACCTGGTGTAGATGGCCTGCTTGAGCATAGGGGCTGAAAAATACGAACCCCCAGAGGTCCCTCCTAATCTCAACCATTCTGTCATTTTGTGCTTGTGTGTCTGCAATAGTTAATAATATATCTTCTGCAGTTTCCTACCTTGATGCAAGGTTTCCCTAGATTCTGGTTGGAATGGAGGGAGAGTCTTCCCTGTGCTATGGGAAAAACAAAAATCCTTAGCTTGTGTGAGTTTTCCTAGTTACAGTCAGCCAAGTGAATTACACAATTGAAAAGCTGAGTTTAGAGGGTGAACTCCACTGTTCATTGGTGATGAGGAGACAAGGGAATTAACCTATGGCTCTTCCAAAAGTCAAACTAAAGTGTTCACAATGCTATTAAGAAAAGAGAATGGAAAGGCAAAGAAAAAGATGGCTGGAGGAGTCAGTAAAAAGAATAACAGTTTGCCTAAAGAAGTGGCGAAAAGAGAAAAACTGAGGAAAAAACCCCTACAGAAAGCACAACCTTGTCTATCATGCCCAGCAGTGACTTGGACATGTCTAGCACCCGGCTGTATGAATGGTCATACATGGTAAATATGGTAAATATTTAAAAATGGCAAATGAATCCTTCTGTTTCCACTTGAAGTACACAAAATCAGACTTGTTTGAGACCTGAAATACAGTAACTGTAAGATTTTCTTAATTTACCCTTCATTATGATGGATTACAGAAGTATTATTTTGGGGCATTGCTTTATTTTTATTCTGTAATGTGTCACTATGACATAGGAAAAGAAATTCCATAATAATAGCAACTCTATATACCTTAAGTATTCTACTTCAATCAAGGACTCTCTTAATGTGTGGAAATATTTGACTCAGCAGTCAGTTTTGGGTGACTGGAGACGGTGACTGGAACCCAGCTAATAGCACACCACTAACTGGGAGTGGAAGAATGTTGTCAGATTGATCGGAAATTGAGAAATGAAGGAATTTTTTTTTCCACAGTTCAGAGCAAAGACTTTTGGTGTAATCATGACCATGTGTCTTGTATGTCCCATTTTGTCATCACCAAAGATGATTGCAGCACACTGAGCTGCTGCAATTAATTGAAAACATTGCCAGTGACCCATTCTAAAAGTCACAAACCCAGTGTAGTCAAGTTTTGGAAAAAGCAGGTGACTGTGAGGCAAAAAAAAAGTACAGTCCCAGAAAGCAGAATTAGAGGCACACTGATGGTGTCTGAGTACCTTGTTGCAGGTGACTACAGCCATTGTCCCAAAGTGGTTTTGCCACGTGAAGACACGCTTTTTGAAAGGGTTGTGGTAGTAGTGACTGACAGTAAGTAAATACATACATACAATTTTTTCTAGCCAAGGCAACAAGTTGTAAGTAGAATTAGGAAAACACAAGTAAAAAGAAACCCCTTCAAGTTCATTCTCCATACAGAAGTAATGATACAGTGAGCTTCTTAACATTTTCCCCCTAGCTATGAATGATAGCAGGCTGTTCTAGAACCGATCATCTATACCAGCTTTTGTGTTAATCAAACATAACATGATCATTTTGTCCTGTGTGTTACTACCTTTTAGTTAGATGATCTTTCCCCCACAGAGGCGTATAAGTCCTTCATATATTTCTACAACAAATCATATTCTTTCTTCTTTCCACACTTCTAAACTAAAGCCATATATTTTTAATATTTTTGTAAAATCAGTTTTGTTGTCCTAATTCTTTCACTGTCATTTCTCATGTCACATTACAGTCTTACGCTTCTTCACAGTGTGTAATGTAAAACTCCATTTCCATTGCTTAAGTCCAAAAAAACACCTAAGATATAGTCTAAAAATAATTAAATCCAAGCCCTAGCTGTTATCTCTGTCTTTAGTATCAATAATATTTCTTAATTCTCTGTAGCTAAAATTCACAAATAGCCTTAGCCATTGTGCTGTACTCATCTCTGAAATTCTTCTCCGATCCCAAGACCACATCTTGAAGAACTTTTTAAAACACTCCTCCAGTCAATTTCAGCACAACTCACTGTCACCTCTGCTTTTCAACAGTTTATTACCTATTTTAGATTTAGGCTAAACACTTTATCACTTCCTTTGACTAGAAAATCTGTCATTTCATTCAGCATATTAAACTAATGACTTTCATAACCATACACTGCAACTCATTTCCCACTTATTTAGAAACTGTTAATTATCACATATTTAGTAAATGACATTGTTTTTCATTTCAAAGATTTTCGATTACATTCTGTCTGATCTGCAATATGCTAGTACAGTAATAAAGCATATCCTATAGATTTGCGAAATACTCATGGAAGATTGAGCAGCTTTATGCATCCATTCCCTGTATTTTCTTTCCTGTACATAGGCACATGCCGGTTTTACTTTTTACATCTTTAATGCAAAACATCCGGTTTCACATTTTTGGCACAATCAGACTTTCTCGGTTTTCTTTTCACCATAGATATGATAACTGAGATTTTCATGCAGTTTTTCCGATACTCATTTTTTTTCAATGTTCATCTTTACATTCACATTTGGTGTAAAAAAAAAAAAATAAACTGAAGCTTATTTGCTCTTTTAGTTATAGAAAGAGTTAAATATTTATGTCATCCTAACATTTAGAAAATTTATCTTAGATGTATTCCTACAACATTTGCACCTCCCCCACTCCCCTTACTTTACACTTTCCCTCACCCTTATTTTTCAAGCTTTTATTTTCCGTATTATTGCCTTTCTCAATACAAATCTCCTAATCCTTTCTTGAGCACTAACTGTTGATCACCAAAATACTGCTTTGGAAAGTTAGATCATGACCTTTCAGTTCTCTCCCTGCGTTGACATCCATATTTGGCATAACATTTTGCTATGATAAGCAGTCACACCAGGATATGAATGCCTGAACTCAATATTAAAAGAATTATTGTCAGAGACAGTCAGTGTGTGGTCACAAACATATTTAAGATCCTATGTCTATGCAGTCCTGAAGTCACCTTCATGTCTATAGACATCATACAGTCCCTGACATGGGGCAACTTAATACATATGTAGATATGCCCAAATATTTTTGTCTGTAGAAGTATTCAGATTACAATATAAAATGTTCATAACAGCTGGCACTCATAGCATGGGTATGACAGTATAAGAAGTGAAATTCAGAATAGATCCACCTTGAGCAGGCAGAGCCTCTTTCAGTGAAGTCTAAGATACAAGTAAACAAGACCTCTCAGTATTTTTAGTGTTTATAAATTGGAGAAGTTTAAAATAAGCTAAAGTTTGCAGTATTGCACTTTCTGTGGAGAATTCAGAAAATAAAATTCTTCTCTTATTAGAAGAATACAAGAATTCACCCCCAAACTGTCCTAATTGGAAAAAGAGGTGACTTATAAAATATCACATTGCTAATCAGAATTATCTAGACATCAAATATGCCAAATCTAATTAATTTTTACAATTCTTGGTTTATTATTTATTTTACAATTCTTAATTTTTATTCCATCAAAAATAAAATCTTGTATTCATTATCCATTAATGTACATTCACAGGCATATTTTAAGTTGGGCAGTAAGGCAATCATACCATTGATTCAGTCAGGGATTCTAGACAAGACAGACCCATTATCTGGGCCCTTCTGACCTCACTGAACATAAACCTTCACCTAGTAATTTGCAAAGTCAAACCCCTTTCAGCCATGGCAATCAATTCAAAGCACTTCCTGTTAACATTTATGGCCCACTGATATTTATAATTGGGTCTGTGAAAAGGGTATGAGCAGTCAGTATGTGGTGTTCTTGCAGAAGGAGCACTTCTTACAATTTATCTTTTTATTCTAAGGTTTTAGAAAAAAACTCATTGTTTTCTTATAATTATTGACAAAAAATGAAAGGAGAACAAAAACGGTCAGAGTAAAATCTTTAGTTAACTGAAGTTGAGTGTGACATTTATGGAAAATCATCCAAATAGTTTTAAGCTTTTAATAACTCCAAATGTTGCAAATATTCACATGAAGATAGTACTTCATTTGGTGGTGATCTTTGAAGGAGAGCACTGATCTTTGGCAGAAGCTAAAGATTTTATTTGCTTTAACATTCTCAATTGAGCACTGAATCACTGCTGCATTAAAAAAAAAAAAAAATGTACCTCAATTTTTCTTAAAACACATTTTATAAAATAATATGGAAGCCAAAACACTGAGATAATTATATGTTGAATGTTTTCTGGCTGTACTTTTAGCCTTATAATACCTTAGAGAGGCATTCTTATAATCACCACTCCTCTGTTTTTGCATTCTGGCTCACATCAAATGTATGTGAGGAGGCAGGATGTGCTAAACTATAACAGACTGAACTTAGAAGTTTGTTCTGAGCTGATTCCACTCCTTACTTTCAGAAAACTGCCCTAAGAGACTTGTCAGGTGAGGGTGCATTAAAACAGATTAAATGTTTGCATGTTTCACTGAGTTCTGCAAGCCAGAATTCCTACAGGTTGTCTTGATTTGGCAGGACAAACCCTGACAACTCCATCTGTGAAAATGGTCCTCTATAAACCTTCTGACAAACTAAAAGCTGCTCTAGAAGTGATTGACATCTAGGTAATTTTGATTAGCAATGTCATACTTTATAAGCCACCTCTTCTTCCAATCAGGACTGTTCTGGGGTGAATTCTTGGTGCATTCTGCCAGAATGACAAAGTATGTCTTGAAAATGAAACATAGAATCACAGAACTGTTGGGGTAGATCTAGTCCTACTTGACTAATAATGTTAAAGCAGGTCAGACATGGATTTGCATAGCCAAATCTAAAAGAAAGCTAAAGAATATTTTTCTGGGGCTCATTTCCAATGCAAAATGACAAGTTTTAAAACTGATTGTGATTTTGAAAAATAACTGAATAATTGGATGATTGGGCAGGTAATTTTTGTTTTCTTTTGTTGTTTTTGTTTTCTTCTGTTTGTTTTTGTTGTTGTTGTGTTGTTTTGTTTGTTTGTTTGTAGGGGTTTTTTGTTTGGTTGGTTTTGGGGTTTTTTTTGGTAATGCTGTTTCATGAGTAGCATTTTTTGGGGACCCGAAGAAGTGAGAAGTCTGTTCTGTGGAGCAAAACTTTTATGCAAGGTGGCTACATCTGCTAATAGAAGCAGCTTTCCAGTATCTGAAGGGGGCCTTATAGGGATGCTGCAGAGGGGCTCTTCATTAGGGACTGTAGTGACAGGACAACAGGTAATGAGTTAAAACTTAAACAGGGGAAGTTTAGATTGCATATAAGGAAGGAATTCATTCCTGTTAGGGTGGTGAGGCACTGGAATGGGTTGGCCAGGGAGGTTGTGAGTGCTCCATCCCTGGGAGTGTTCAAGGCCAGGTTGGATGAAGCCTTGGGTTTAGTGTGATGTGTTCCTGCTTATGGCAGGGGGGTTGGAAGTAGATGATCTTAAGGTCCTTTCCAACACTGAGTATTCTATGATTCTATGGGCTTCCTGCTCAGGTGTCAGGATACAACATATTGTAAGAATGGATCCACCTATACCAAGGAAGCTGAGCTCCTTTTACAATATTCACATCTAGTATTGATGGATCAGGGTTGAACAAGGTAGCAGACCAAACAGCTGGAAACCAGAATGGCCTAATGAATGCTCCACATTATTCAAAACAGAGGTGGATATATTCTAATGTAAAAAAGTGCATTATTGAAGGTGAACTAGACAAATGGCTCTACTTTTGATTTGCACTGGAATGTATCAGAGCAGAATTACAACTACAGTTTTACCTCTCTTTGATCTGTGGCGGTGCTGAGTATATGTAAGAGCATATGTCAGCAAAGGCTCAGCTTGAGAAGTATTTTTGTCCATATACCTAGGGAGCAGGGAGGAGGTGATGGAGATAGTTGAGCCCAACTGGAGATCTTTTGTCTGGAGCCAAGGCCCCATGCAGAGCAGCTTTTCCTGCTGCTAGTCACCTGCCTGCAGATAATCTGACCTTTTTTTTCTTCAGGACTGATAACACTCCCAAAAAAGAATAGGTTGAACAGCAAAAGTTAGCTTTTATTGAAGGTTTAGAAGTAACTCATTGAAAATCAGATCAGGGCAGTTTTGGGGACCAAAGAGGAAGAGTGTGGGCAGACAAGGGGGTCTGCTGCTGCTGCTGTTGTGATGTGGTCCCACTCCTTCCCTGGAGCTGTGACTGAAGAGCTAATGAGGGATCTCATCGCGTATACTCCTCGGCATGCTGAGCTGTGCAGGCAGAAAGGATTTCAGTTTAACTCCCCAGCACACAAGCTCACCAGCAATAATTTCAGTATTCCACAGGTTAAGTTTGAGTTCTTCCTTCTTTGCATCTTGCATTCTGATCAGTGCCCCTTTGTCTTGGCAGGCGACTGCTATTCCTAATTTGTATAATAAAATCTGTTGTCTCCCTGGACCAGAAGATTTTCTTTGAACTTCGTAGATGCTGATTGTTACTGAAATGCTTGACATTCATTTTGTGTGTTTGTTCTCAGGAAACTAAATGAGCAGATTTCTCATCTTGTTCCGTGTGGGTATGTGAAGCTAGCAGGCCATATTTTATCAGCACCAGGCCTGCAAGCATCCGCTTTCTTGACAACTTTGAAGAGAATTCATGCTTTCTTCAGTGTAAATACAGAGAAAAAAGGGATCATGAACCAGGCATCTACTCTTAATGTCTCATTCTCCCTATGAGTGAGTTACATCAAAGCAATCCTGAGAGGGTGGCAGTGTGATTATACAGTTTTACAGATAAGCAAACTGAAGCATGGCTTAGTGATAAAGCTGGAATAGAGCTGAGATGCTGCAACTCCAAAAGCAGTGCTCTGTTTGTTATGTCACACAGCCTCCTTCATAGTGCTTTCATTAGCAGAGCCTGACAACTTCTTAAACACTGCTGAGTTTGTCCTTGTAACTCATCCATGAAGTAATGATGCTTTGATTATTCAAATGGGATATTGAAGCAAATATGTGTATATATACTTTAGGACCAGCGGAAAAAGCGACATACACACGCAGAAGGAGAGAGAAGCATATTGTGAACCCTGATCCAATGGGGAAAAACAAAACTTGGTTAATTTTAAACATTTACCTTACTTCTCTCCTCAGTTGGACCCCAGATGTTCCAGCCTTAATATATCTGCTATTGACTGAAGGCCCCAGTCTTCAACAAAACATGTAGTTGCTTTTAATCAGGACTCCTAGAGTAAGATCACCAGCAGGCACTGATCAAGGTTGAACACGGGCTTAGCTCCCTCCCCAGCTTTGCACTAGGGCGGGTGGACTGGGAAGGTTGTCCTGCTGCAGCCTGAATCCTGATCAACTGTGCAACCTTGGCATCCCCACCCCAAACATTCCTCAGTTTGCACTGTGTGAATGGAGCAGCTCTCTTTGTGAAGCTCCAGAGAGCTGTAACAACAAGAGCAGTGGAGAGCAAGAGTAAGAAAGTCTTTGCTGATCAAAACTTTGTATCCCTTTACCTGTCCCTAGGGAAAAGAGGTTGGAAAGCACCGCTGAGATATCTGGGTACCTCATGCACATGAAATAGAAAGGTCTCATTCTTAAAACGCTGTCTGGAGTAAAGTGAGGGCACATGAAGCGATGGACTCATATTTGTAAGGATCCAATCACCCTGGGGCTTTAAAAAACTGATGTGGGAATGTGGTTGCTGCATGCTGAGGGAGAGGGCAAGAGAGCAAGTAGTTCCATAGTCTGGCCTGTGAATTTGTTTCATCTCCCCAGGCATCCTCTCCCCTCATGCAGAACCTGATTATGAAAGGTTCCTGTGGCTGCAGTGAATTGCAGCCTATAAATATATTAATTTTTATTTTGTGCACTTTGCGCATCATTGCAGTGCTTCAAGTGTTATCTCAGCATGTTCTTCATTACTGAATCATTGAGAACATATAGAAAGGAGTATGTGGGCTGTGAAACACTTTGGTTTTGTAATGCTTGGCTTGAGTTCGTGCAGTATTTAACTTCCAGTCTATGCTTGAAGCATATAGGTTGTAATAAAGTTTGACATGGGTGTCAAATCTGTTCATCTAGCTAGAATAAATCCTATTTCTCTTCTGTATTTGTCTTTATCAGTCCAAAACTATGGGAAGATTTCTGTCAAAAATGAAGGCAAGGAATTTTCTTTCTTCAGAAAAGGACAAAAGCGAATAACAATTAATCTAATGCAAGGTCAAAGCTACAGGAATAAATGCCATGTTAGAATTTTGACAGCTATGCTATCTTTTTTTGTGACAAAAAAGAATTTTCACAGAATTTTGCTCTATTCCTTTCGTAGAGTACATTTATACGGTGGAAACTGTGCTAGTAGTGGGATTTTTAAAAATACAAGAGTATTTTTCATGCTAATATGTCAAATTACATTGAGGAAAAAAAAAAGAGAAACAATGAGCAATTTGGGCACCAGAATCTGATTTTTAATTCTGTGTCCTGTTAACATGGCTTAAATCTAGCTATGTAGGTGTATACGTTATATCTCCATATTTATGCTTGGGAATGTGAATAAGAGAACAATATAAGTGATGGTGGCAGCAAAAAATAATGATGAGAGATGGAAAATTATTGTCAAAATCTGACCAGGGTCTGTCCTTCAGGATGTGTTTATAATAGAAAATATGCTTCTATATTTTGTGATTTATGCTTATCAAACTATCTGGGAATTAAAAAGTGCTGTCAAAATACATAAAATAGAAACAAAATGTTTGTTTGGAGTCCTACCCCAAAATGCCAATGATCAGTGTCTGCTTCACCTTTAAAGCTTCTCTTATTTATGGCACTTCTGCTTATATTTTCCATATTTTTTACGAGGCTCAACCAACAGACATGTAGTGCTCACAGGTTAACTGGCTGAACTGCCTGTCAGCAGGGAGAGCTACACAGCACAGCTCTAGGTGAGCTCATACAGGGAGAAAAGGAGAATTTCTCTTGGCTTTATTCTGCACTGAATTCCTGGAATGTCAAATTGGAGCTGGCTGCAAAATGGAGACAAGTTTTCATTTAAAAATTGGCAAGATAAAGCTTGTCACCATTCTTCACACACTCACACATACCCATTCCCCCTGCTCTCATACCCCTTTGCCCTCAGATTTCAACAGTGGTAAGCTGAACAGAGAAATTGTCAAGCTGAGTAAATGTATTTAGAGACACACTGCAAATGTAGTCCTGGCTGGTTTGTTTTAAAGTATGAAAGGCTGGATTTATATAAGAACTCCAAAAGACCTGAAAACAGCTCCTGATTTTGTGGATAAGAGGGGATGCTAACAAACAGCTCCAGTATTTAAGTTGATGCTGACCTTGGCCAGGTGCATTTGTACAATTCTTCCTTTATACCTTCTATTACTACAGAGATTATTGCTTCCTTAGAAAAAGAGAATAACTTTTTCTCAATTTAAAGCTACAGCTCAATGAAACATAGAATAGGGTCACACGATTTTAACCAACCAGTGGCAATGACATCATACACTTAAACAAGGATATATATCAGGAGGAACAGGTAAATACACTAGAAAATCTTTAGCACTGACCTGACTGAACACATGGAAGATTTCACGAGTGCTTTCAATAGGAAATGTTAGACTAAGGTTAAGAGCTTTTGAAAATCATGTTCTAGGAGTAGAGCTTGCTTCTCACAGAGCCTGTTTCACCAAGGTTCTTCTCCTTGGCCACTCATCACTGAGATGAAAGAGATCTCAAGTTGTCCATTATTGTGATACTCTGCCAAAGACACTCTAAAGCTGCACAGACCTGAACACATGAGAAGGATGAGAAATACCACTGGGAACAGTCCAGATGCATTGTAATCTCTTAGCTGTGAGGCTTAGCAAAAGGAATAGAAGAGTTAAACCACCTGAACCCTGTTTTCCACTTGTTTGTGAGCTATAATATGGCCTTTGATAGCACATGTTGGGGGTTTTGGCTCTGTTCTAAAAACTTTTCACATGAACTCAGCAAAAGTTAAGTTCTCACTGGGCTAATTAGAATCTCCTGGGACACAGCCTATAATTCCTAATTGGTGTCAGAGGAATTGGTACATGAAAACTGGGGTCATAGGCTATTTTTGCTTATCAAGGAATATTAATTTTTCAGTGACAAACAGCATGAATGCCAGCCCCTGGTAATCAAGGAGAGGTTCTTGACTGAAATATCAAATATCCAAATAGGGCAGATTTAAATGCAGCTGATTTGAAAGAATCCTCCTGTATGGAACTATAGTGTGAAATCTTGATTAAGATGTGTATTCAGAATTTCTACTCTTTCTTAGCAATTCTCCAAATCAATTGAGTTCAGTTTGCAGTTGCAGCAGTACAATTGCTCACCTGAAGTTATCTTCTTTGTTTGCAGCTTTAAACATTAATCCCTTAAAGCTCAACATGCAATGTCTGAATTAATCTTTGTTCTGCCATCTGAATGACAAATTATGACTTCAGTGACACCTGTCCAGCTATTTTTAATTCAGCAGATAAACCTAGCTGGATTTGGTAGGATGTTAGTGAGCAAATCAGTGGTAAGTGGACAAGAATAAACAGAAGCACTCTTCTTTTTGTCTCTTGGAGCTCATGTGGGTGTTAAGGGTTGAGAGCAGGAAAAAAGCATCAAATTCTTATTTTCACCTCTGCAGCTTATAGGACCAACCTTAAATGCAACTCTGGAGGTGTCAGAACAGGATGATGCTATCTTTACAAAATTGCTTTTTCAGAATGTACCATCAGAAATTCAGATTGTTTGGATTTATTTTCTTTCTCTGTAAATGGCAGACAAGAAGGATGGAAATCAAAATAGAGTTTCTTTTTTGTGCCATTTTAGGGTGCATCTACACTGCGATACCTGGGTAATAAGTATGAACTCTTTGATTAAGGATTAAACTAGCTGGTTCAAGTCCTAACTACAAGCTAGCTGCACCTCTGTGAAGAATGACATTATTTAATTTACTTTGCTGACACTCCTTTGCATCCTAGCAGATTACAGGTTGCTGCTACCAAATTCTGTCACATCTTTGCTAACTCATATAAAACCAACTTGATGTCTGTGCTGTGCTGGGCTTCTTGCCACTAGATGCTCACATCCTCAGTCTTCTTCCATGAGGTTTGGGGATCTGCGGAAAGGTAACCTTGCTGATCCTCCCAATCTCAAACTCAAGAAAAATAAGCAAGGTGTCACAAATCATCAAGCTGGTTTTGAACATGGGGAAATCTCAAAATAATAATAATAACCAATTATTATCTTCACCACATTTTTTCAAACATCTATGCTTTATTGAAGTCAGAGCTTTAGCTTTCCTCACTCATTATCTAGTGACTAATCTGTGTTATTTCTTTAGTAGACACTTTTTAAAAAGCTTTGTTCAAAATAAAGAGCATCTCTTCCAACTTTGGATAAAACCTGGCCATGACAGAACCCCTGGATGAATCAGAATTTAAAACACTCTTTTACTTATCTGTGTCTGGTTTGAGCCCTCCTGACTTCTCTGCCTTTCTTGGACAAGAAATTTTAGCTTTATTTGTTCTGCTATCAGTAGGGTTATTTTTCTCAGAAGGGTTGTGTGAAGTGACTCACAATCCAGTCCACTGCCATTTTCACCAAATCTCTATGTTACATTATGGTATTTTCCTGTAAATCACACTATATTTTTTGGGTGTTCTTTTTTATACTGGCCTGCATTCTTGTGCTTCTTTATGCAACTCAGTGCAAAGGACAAGAACTGTGAGTTTCCTTTCTCCTTTTTCCCCACCCTAGATCAAGGATACCTTCAATAACACAAGGAGATGGCAAATTCAAAACTGCATAAAGCACATATCTTTTCATGCAGGTTGTAATTGAAGCTAGGACTCACAGCTTCACCATGGCATAAATACATAGATAGGTCACTGTAAGGATTGAAAATATATAGGGATAATAAAAATGCAGTGATGTGCAACTGTAAAAGCTAACATTTTGGCACACATTTAGTTGGGATTTTTTAACTCCTGGACTTGAGCCAACCAAGCACTATTAGAAAGTAAATGAGACCAGAGGCTGGAGGTATATTCAAATTAATCTGCCAAGTCTGGGATGGCTTTTGCTTTCTTCTGAAACATGGGATACCATCTCCTATCAGAAACTGAATTGATGGACTAGAGCGCAGTGATATCTATTTTCTTATACTGGTATGAAGAAAATAAATGCAGACATTTGTATATTTGAAAAAATGCATGCATATAGTCTTAGAAAATTCACTTTATTTATTTCTTTATCTTTTGTCTTTGGAGCCCAGGTACTGAAGTCACGGTAAGATGGAAAACATATCACAAACAAGCAAAGGAAGTAAGTTAGCTTAACGATACCACTAGCTGTTTAATTATGCAAAGAAATGATCTTCTCCCCTTCACTGTTTGTAAAAATGAGCTTGTTACATTCAGATTTTAAATAGCATATCCATAAATTTAAGTTTAATACCACTGTACAGAGGCTTTCCCAGATAATTCAAAAGCCTATCTCCTTGAAGTTATTGAGACTGTCATTCTGTCTAGACAAATTTCATGTAGTGTGTGTAATAGCAGAACTGTTTGTACTAAGAGGGATCTCAAACTTTCAAAAGGAGCATGACCAGCAGGTCAAAGGAGGTGATCCTGCCCTTCTACTCTGC
>JBAFWW010005331.1:30045-40366 GCA_036873685.1 Agapornis canus | reverse complement strand
GGTCATCCATTTTCCCCTTCTTGAAAATGGGGGTTATATTTCCCTTTTTCCAGTCGTTGGGAACTTCACCTGAGTGCCATGATTAAACTTGCCTTTTTTCATCTCTGTTTCATGCTACCACAGTACATCTAAGGCCAAACAAGTACAAAAGATTGGTTGCAGCTAGCTTTGGTTTGTAGCAAGAGATATGGTGGAGAAGGCCAGAGGGGTTGTCTTCCATCTGTGCTGAAGATGCAAAGTCATGCTATCTGAAGGAAAAGAAAGATGACATTGCCCTTTAGCCTGGGTTTAATGTAGGTCAGTTGGGTCACCATATGACATGACTTTAATGGCCAAACTGCTTTTAACAATTGCCTTGGGCAGTGTTTAATTTCACTGATCTTTGCCAGCCTTCAGGAGAAGAGAGAGGAGAAATTCACCTTATCTTCTGGTTTTCATATGGTGTGTGCTCTGTTGCTTCTGTGATCTTTTATGACTCGTCACTATAGAGCAACATGTGCCTATGTGATTTTACACATATGAAAAGTGTCATTTGCTTCCAGATTGTTCACAACCCATCATACCAAGTTGATTACACTTTTTGGGTTTGTGGGGATTTTTAACCTCGGTTTCTTTCTGCTGAAGATCTTGGGGAGTGAGCAGACACATAAATTATATTCACGTAATCTTGTAACTGTTCGTAATTTGTTCTTTCTGAAAAAGAACTTGAGTACTTAATTCTTTGCTTATATCCATATCAATCTGTATTTATATTTTGATGATTTAATCCTCTGTGCCGAAATTTCTCTAATTAAACATATTACTTAGTAAATGTTTACTAGTGTGGGATGAAGTCAATATAATGAAGTGCAACACTGGCTTCTGTTGATTCCAGGGTGAGTTGAGGAAAAGGTTTGTCAGCATTCTTGGGCTGTTTAACTACCACATGCAGACTTTCTAGTCCACTTAAACTGACCTATGTTTTATTGTTACTCTTTTAAATGTGATATCTCCCTTCTCATTGTGAAGCACTGTAACAGAATCAATCACATACCGTAATAACAGTAGAGGGAGGATAGTGCTGAATTCCAACTGTCTTACTTCTTTTCTGTCCTAGTGATGGATTAGGATAGTAGTACAAGGAATGTACAATGTTCTCTTTTGGAAATTCCTCAGTATGTATCTATGCATGTGTTGTGTGCCAGTTTTGTGTAGATCCTCTGAATGGGCTATTGCTCAGAAACAATGTCTTGAGGTTGTAATGAAGAGTGCTATTAACATGCTAGCTTAATGGTCCGTAATAGTGGAGGAAAAATACAAAGAAAAGCAAATGTCAAGAGTCATTAGGGGAAAGCAAAAAAGCGACCAAAACAAAACCCATGTTTCTGCTATATACATGAACCTTTAGTATACCTACCTTTGGAAGGTCATGTGCAGTTAGTCTTCTTCCTCTGTTCTCGATAATGACAAATGATAAAATTGGAAAAAAAGCAAAAAAACAACCCAATCCAAAACAAAATGAAATGGAGAAAGCAGTAATGGTGATTGAAGATGAAGAACAGCTACTACTGTGTGAGGAACAACTGTGCTGACTAGACTTCAGCCTGGGAGTAAGACAGCTGAGGTCCATAAATACCATGGGACAGAAGGTGATAGTTGTTCATGTCTTCAGTGGAAAAGAACTGAGGAGCATCAACTGAAACTAGCAGGGGCTATGCTGAATGCAAAGAAAAGGTGCTAACTGCAAGTGTGAGGTGGGTTGTGGTACTTCTTTCTCAGGACGCAGGCATGCTGAAAGTGTAGGTGGTTTCCAAAGCAGCTGAATAAATTTATGGTTGCTGTTAAATGAGCCTTGAGCTAGAGATCAGCAGAGATTGGGAGAATATTTGGGATAATTACTACTGCAGGGGTGCCACAGTGTTTGTATTCTTCTCTGAGTTTCTGCTGTTGGCCGCTGTGTGACTTGTAGGAGGCTTGTAGTCTGACATGCCAGTCTGGTTTTAGGTTGTGGCCACCCCATTGTTCTTGGATTGTGTGGGTCACTGGGTTGGGTGAGGTGGGCTGTGGAAAGTGTTCCAGGTCTGTTCTTTGCTTGCAGTATGTTTTCTGCAGGCAGCAAGCCAAATGAAAGCAGCATACAGTTTTATTTTCTGCACCGTGTTGGTTTTATAGGTAATAAACCTAAGTATTACAAGTAATTCCAAGACTGCCAGACCTAAAGAAACCTAGTTTCATAAAGATATGTATTTCTTTGTTGATAAACCCTGATTTGAAATGTTTTCTGTGTTTTGGATGTGGTTAGTATCAGCCCTTCCGGTGACTTCTTTTTGTACTGCCTTTACCTGTAGTTGAGATGGAGTCAAATGTCCTGCCTATCTGCCTGAATTTCTTCATGAATATTGGGGGAATGAAATTACTTTCAAACCTCTGTACTACTGTCTTATTTGTATAGAATTGTGGGTTTAAGAGGAACTTGATAGAAAATGTGGTCAGGAGCCCTATTATCCTCAAAAAGCAAGCAAAAAGAAATAGAACAAAATAAATACAAATAAACCAAAAACCCTTAATTTTGACCCAAAGTTGAAAAAAACAAAAAAAAAAAAACCCAACAAAACCTGTGAATATTAAAAAGGAATATTTATTTTAATCTTTCTAAAGTTTTAACTGTAATACAGGTTAGCTTCAATGTGCATGAATGTGCACAGGAGCAGTGGGGTACGAGTGTGACATCCATTTTTCTTCCATTATTTAGTAACTGACACACATGCTGTGCTCTTGCTGGTTGTTAACAGCATGTGAATTATGAGGCCAAAGAGGTCTTCCTCATGACAATGGCTAATGTTTGTAGAAATGCAAAGGTCATGATCATGGCTACTTTTTTTTAATGCCAAGTGGATACCAATGACAATTACTGAACTAGACAGATCTTAAAGGGTCAGTTTATTGACTTACCTTGCTGGCTCTGTGAGTGGTGATGGAGTCAGAGCAACTGTCTGACTTCTATGCTGCGCCCCTTTAAGCCAGTTTAGCCTTGGATAGTTTTCCTTTGGATTTCCATTAAAAATATGAGCACTTGGTTCACTAGCTTTGTTTTTCTGTGAGGTGCTAGTCAATTAGCAATATATATGCCATCTTTAAAAAAGGAGAGAAAATCAACTTCTTAAAACACTTTTTGTGATTTTTTTGATAACTTTATTTTCCTTCTAACCTGTAGTTTAAAAATCAGTGGAGCAAAAAATCAGTGGTTTTGTACTTCCAGACCATCTGTGTGAATGGTGACAGTAGTGTAGTTTTGGAAGATAAACTTTTAATTAAACTTTGATTAATACCTCTTGAGATAAGCCTAGGCTGTTCAAACAGAGCTCCTTACTTACTTTTGGCTGAAAATACGTGAAGTATGTTTTGGTTTTTAATCAGGCATAATGTGTTTGGAAGGAACAGCAGCTGTAGGAAGTGCGGCCATGGGTTGTAGCTTCTCTCTCCCAGCTCAGGTGTTCAAAATAGAACTCTCTATTCATCCTGAACCAATTCCTCTATGGTACAGTGATCTCACATCTGTTTCTAAGTGTGTGTGCTGGGCAGCATGAGATGTTGGAAGTCTGCTCTTCCGTGTGTTTAGTCACCGCTTAGAAAGATTAGAAATGGAGAGGAGAAAGCTATTATTTTACTTTCTGGAAACCATAGTTTCAATTATTGCACTGGATGACTTTTGGAGTAGTAAAATACTAGATGAGTATTTTAAGAGACGGAGTGCAGGTGACACACACATCAGGAAGATGAGTCACAGCTGGAGTGAATACAGCACTAGGAATACTCTTAATAGCCTAAGAAGACAAGAGGCATTAGGTGACCTAATCTTTTTCATCTTCAGATTCTGCTCCTGTGACTTTATTTTTGCTGAGGTGACGTTTGGAAGCCATCTTTCTTGGGGTTTTTTTTCCTTTATATGTGGAAGCTTCATCAGTGTAGAGCCCGTTAGTTTGAATCAGCCTGAATCTACCGCCTTCCGGTGCAGGTATGGTGGGTGTATGGTAGATGCGATACTAGCACTTAATTTTATCAGTTTAGAGAACTGTTGGTTTATTACTAGAAAGAAAAACTTTTGCTTATGATAAGAATCTTCATCTCAAAAGAGACTGGAAATTACACCATAAATGACTGTGTTTGGTAATAGCAGGTTTGTATGAACTTTGTCTTACTGGTCTAAAGCCAGTTGTATCAATGCAGTGGTTGAGTGTAAGCATAAAAGCTCTTGTTTGGAAGCTGGGGGGGAGTGGTGGGAAGATGGATGTTAAAAGTCTTACCAAGGTTAAAATTGGCAATGAAGGAAGAGTGACTTTTAGAAACAAATGAAAGGAAACAGCATATACTTTTGGCCAAAGATTTATTTATTTGGTTTTGAGTGACAAGAGATGAAACTGGTAATGTAATGAAAATGCAAGCAGTTTCTCTCACACAAGCTAGTGTTCCAGTGCTTTACCAGACGTGAGTCATTTCTGTGAAACTGGGTTTGCTATACAGTCATTGCAGACTACTCTGTCCCCTTATTTCAACTGAAGTAGTCAGTGGTTTTTGACATCAGGCGCACAGATGGAGCAATTGCTTTGTTTGCAGGAGGGAAAATGCTGGGAGAACATTGTTCATGCTTGGGTTTGTTTGTTTGTTTGGGGGTTTTTGTTTTGTTTTTAACATCCTTGCATTCTGATTACTTTGTGCTTGGCAGGAGTAGACTTAATCTTGAGTTTGCATCTTTGCTGTCCCTTCAGAAGTCAGCCAAAGCTTTCCGAGTTAAAAGCCAAACCTTCAGTTTATCCATGCTCAGAAACTTGCTAGTGCTGCACTGCTAAAATTCTGCTTTCCCTATGACTCTGTTACAGCTCACAGCTGTACAGCCTTTAGTTGGAACCCTGGTTCTTACAACCCATCTGAAGGTCAGGCACTGAAACTGAGGAGGTTTTCAGAGCTGGTTTTGTGTGTGTGTGTGTTTATGAGTGACTGTGTGACTTTACTGGTTGGATTTAGGCAATATGCAGTTGGAAGCTACTTGGTTTAGATGGAGAGGAAATTGGTATAATCATTGGGGGAGTAAAAAGGAGGCTGAGGAAGATAGGGGAGCTTGGAGTGAAGGATGCAGGAAAAAAATGAAGAGATTGGACTGGCCATACAGGAATCTGCGGGCTTGGAAACAGAAGAGCAAGCACATACAAGAAGAAATCAAGATTGGCTTGATAAGGAGGAAGGCTATGGGAATCAGAGCAAGAAACAGAACTGAAAGGGATATTGATGGCAGAGCTGGGCAATGATACTGAGAATATGTTGGCAAGGAGCCTGAGAACTGCTGAGGTGAGGGGGGGAAAATATTAAATGAAACCAAGTGCTCTGAAAAATTCAGATACAAACATGGGATCTGCTTTGTAAGAAGCCTTTGGATGGTGGGAGAGAGTTGCTAGGCAGGGATAAAACTTAGGACTGGGATAAGGATCCTATGGGATGACTGGGTCTGGCTGGTGAAAGACTGGACTGGAGCTGGCCAAACCAGTTGGGAGAGGAGGTGGGAGGGTTAGATCAGAACAATATGTTTCCACAGCAGTGTGTCCATTGTAATGCCTAAAATGAATCAAAAGGTTTTTTAACCTTGCTAGTCTTCTGCTATGTGGTATGTTTACCCTGGCTGGACATCAGGTGCCCAACAAAGATGCTCTGTCACTCCCCTTCTCAGATGGACAGGGCAGTGTGGGACAACATAAGGCCAGGAAGTTGGCCACTTGCCAGTTATCATCATGGGTGCAAAAAGACTCGACTTGGGGAAATTAACCTAATTTATTACCAGTCAAATCAGAGTGAGGTAATGAGAAATAAACCCAAATCTTAAAATGCTTCTCCCCCCCCTCCCTCCCTTCTTCCCAGACTCAACTTCCCTCCTGGATCCTCTACTTCCTCCCCCCAAGCAGTGAAGGGAGAATAAAGGTTGTGGTCAGTTCATTGCATGTCTCTGCCACTCCTTCCTGCTCAGGGGAGGACCCCTCACACTCTTCCCTGCTCCTCCCACAGGGTACAGTCCTCCACGAACTTCTCCATTGTGATTCCTTCCCTCAGGCCGCAGGTCTTCATGAATTGCTCCAGCATGGGTCCCTTCCACAGCATGCAGTTCCTCAAGGACAGACTGCTTCAGTGTGGGTCGTCCCCCCTCCTGCCCACTGGTCACAGGGGAAGCTTCTAGCAGCTTCTCATAGAAGCCACCCCTGTAGTCCTCCCCCCCTAAAAAGCCTCTTTGCTACACAAGCCAAATACATGCTGTCAGTAAATATCTTAGACCTGTTGATTGGTAGTGTCTTGCCTTCTTGCTGGTGGTCCACATGCAGCACTACACCATAAGGGAGCAACTCCAAAGACCTTTGCCACTTCTATTTGTAAAGCACACGTGGGAGAAGTGAGCACCACAGTGCTCACTGATTTATAGGAATACTGGTGGTGCTGCTTGACTTCTGCTGGCCTTCATGGAAACAGGCCACCAACCAGCTCCCCTTCCTCCTCTTGTATGTGGCTTAAATATCCCCACAAGAATTCTGTGATCAATGCTGTGAACAGGGCATTGGTGGGTTGGGCTTAGTGGCTGGGTCAGGCTGCTGCTGCTGCAGTTCAAGGTCAAGAAGACCCAAGGGCAGACCAAAGAAGTACAAATGCATTCATTTTGAGGGCAAGGCAGGGGTAGGAAAGCCAGGCTGTGATGTGGAACAAGGGGAGTGCCAGCATGCCAGCGTGAGCATTGAAGCCCATAGTCTGAGTAAGGCAGATGCTTGACACAAACTAAGCTGCAGAAAACAGGATTGCTGGGAAAGGAGTCTGGTGAAGCAGGTTGGCTGGGAATGAGTCCTCAGGTGTCAGAAGATAGGATCAGGGATTAAAGCTAGAAACTGCAGGATAATACAAAGTTTTGGGGAAGTTGTCAAGCTTCCGGAAAACCTTCTATAGAGTTGTACCTACCAGTTTGTATGGCTGCTTACTGCAGATGCCTACGTTTCATTCTGTAAGGGGAGTGTGCTACAAATGTGTTCATAATCTGTAGTGGTATCCTTGTGTTGTCCTGCGCACGGCAGGTACACTGGCATAGAGGGAAGGAAAACCTCACTATGCTGAAATCACATTATGAGCTCTGATTTTAAAAGGTTTAATGAAGAAGGTCCTGGTAGCACTATTGGGAAAGTAAAATCAGTTCTCTGGGAAACAACTAAGGCCCTGAATTGTTAGGATTATACACTCAACTATTTCAGAAAATGAGAATTCTTAACTTCTCATTGAGGAAAAGAAGAAAGTGTGTGTTTAAGCTGGTCTGAAGCGCTAAAAAACCCTCACCCAAACTAATTAGTAAGCTTTCATGTAGGTGAAACCAATCTCACTTATGAAGGCTAACTGGCCCTTCACTTTCATGACTGTAATAACATTAATTTGATACTGGCCGCTAGCAACAGAGAATAGTTTAATAGTGTGGGATGTGCCCATCTGTGGGTGGTATAAAAAGTGATACTAGGTATTAGTGAGAGGAAAATTCGTATCTCCCTGTCTAGGCTGCCATATTTTTACCAGCACTAGCGCAGTCGGTGGACCAGAATCCTGGCTGGTAAGTGCACCTGCAGCTCCAGTTTAGTCATGGTGGAGGGAGTATAGGATTTTGAATTTGGATTTCTGTGGGAAATGGCTCCAACAGATCAGGTAACCTGCACAGCCTTGTGTGAGGTGGAAACTCAGGAAGAACTGAGCTTAAGGACCTGTGTAAATAAATACTGATGTACAGGTTTTGAGCTGCAGTGAATTCTTTTCAAATACTCAGTGTTAATTTTGGTGTGTGTTTGGAAGGGCAGGAAGCAGAAACAGAAGCGACTCAATGTTCCTTTAGACTGTCCTAATGTTTAGCGCAGGTCAGAGGATTTTGCCAGTGGTTTGCACGCAGGAGACTTATAGTCATTTTGTTTAATTTAGTTTTCCATCCCTTAGATTTAATTACTGTCATTGGGTGCTTCTTTTCTAAATTCTTTTAGTTTTGAGACATGTATTCGAGGTGCTCTCCTTGGTGGAGAGAGCACAGAATGCTGCACAGGGTAGGATGGGGAAGGGAAAGAGGGCTGAGGGAAAATTCAGTGCTTGACTTGATAAAATTTGCTTTTTCATTTTAAAGCTTGAATTCTTATTTCATGTTTTGTGTAACAAAAGATGGGGATTCTTGTTTACTTTTTTGAGTGTTCCTGTTATTTCCTTGATTGTAGAAAAGTGCTCTTTGTTAGGAAGCAGCCATAGACAATTATAGCAATTGTTGGGGGGCCTACACCCACACTACAGTATAGTATGGTTCTATTGGCTGTAAGATCTACTAAAATATTCAACATTTCTTAGGAGAGCTGCCAACCAGAGAATTTCTGAAGTATGAAGACACAGTTGGTGGGGCTGTTATTTGTTGTCTCTCCCCACCCCTGCCTTTGGTTTACTGACTCTGATTCTCTTGAAAATTTTCTTCCTTCCCCACCCAGCAACTGCTTTATAGCTGACAAAAATAAGCCATTTCCTAACCTTATCCTCTACCTACGGAGGTCATAAAAATTGCTAATGGAAACGCTTTTGCCTTCTCTTGTGTGATTCTAATAGGAAACGGATCACTGCAATTTATGGGGTACTTACCCTTTTCGGTACATGATGAATGGCTCACTTCAAATGATGTTTCCTCATTGATTTCCTAGTATTTATCACCAGAAAGGACAGAGCAGGAAGAACAGCTTTTAAACATGAAGTTGATTTTGAAGATGGCATCTTTTCACTACAGTGTGAATTCATGGCAATATAGTATTTGCTGTAGTAGAGGTCCAAAAGACATGAAGTCAGTTCTTTAAATTGCTCTTCAGATTAGGTATCTTTAGACACACTTTTGTTATGCTGTATTAGCTTACTTGCCTCATCCTTGGTAGGAGAGTGAGAGGCTTACTCCATGTAGCGGTTTTCCTCTCATTCTGCCTATTTGTTGCCATGTGCTTGAAACAAATTACTCACTTTGTCTGTGTTGTTAAGCTTTTGGGGATATTTACGTATTGATGTGCAAGTAAATTCTGTACAATATTTAGCAAGTGACTATGAAATAAAAATTTTCTGTGATGGTGTTTTATTTTGGTACATGACAGAACATGAGGAATTAAAAGAATTCCTCTTAACCTGCTCAGTTTCTGTCTGCTTGGGCTGGATTGACAACAAAATGGAAACTGTCCCTTTAGTTTCTGCAGTGGCCATACAGTCTTTTTCTCTGAGTACTGCAGTGTGAATCACTGGTCAAGACAGGCCACATGTAAGCAATGTAGATCAGGTGCAGACAGAACCCTTCAAGACGCAGTTGTTTTTGAATTGGCTAGAGTGGAAAATTGAGGCATTCCATTGCCAATAGGATAGCTTGTTTCAAATTAGAAGGATATTGCAGTTTTGCTGATAGCTTAAATTTTGGTGACTTGACGGTCTTTGAATACTTCTGACAGTTACAGCTCTGCAGTAAATAAAATTGTTTCATCTTCTTTAAATGTTAGCACTAAAACTTGTTTACACTCTTCATTTTCACCAAGTCCAATGTTAGATAACTCACATGAAACAACAACAAAAAAAGTACCGGTCTTGCAGAACACTAGATACCACATTTAATTCATGTACTGGGTTGAGAGCTGTCCTATAAAAGGTTATCTCAATTCGCACAGTACTCGAGTGGAGAAACCATGGTTAGTGATTAATCTATGATCCCTTTGGAAGGGGATGTTAATTGGGAGGACACTGAGTAAGGGGTGATTGTGTGAAGAATAGCTGCAGCTTTAGATCTGTGTAATGCTGGAACTCCACAGATAATTGAAAACGTACCTTCAAAAACCAAAAATATTATCTGACTTGTTAGAAGCCAAACAATAAAATACATGTTTTTACCTTGGGTATTTGTCAGACCATGGGTGGTGAAAGGAAAGGGGGAAAAAGAATAGTTGGTTTGCTCTACTGTACTTCATCTCCATAAAAAACAACCATAATTCATTTCAACACATCTGCTTTTCTTTGTAACTTAGTGTTTGGTGTACATGCTTGAGTGGCAGAGAACAAAATGTTCTTTTTGAAGATAAGAAATGTTCTAAATGCTCATGATGAGAACAGCATGCACTGAACAAGCACAAATCATTCAGACACCTCTTTAAATTTCAGATGCTGAATTTAAGTGACTTAAAATTGGGCTGAAGTAATACTAGAAAAATATACAAATCCCCCCCCCCACCCCCCCCCCCCAAACCCACATTTTTAGATTTTTTTTTTTTTTTTCCTTATAAAACCTTTTATT
>JBAFWW010005331.1:17231-30035 GCA_036873685.1 Agapornis canus | reverse complement strand
ACCCCAAATCCAGCTTTTAGAGTTTATGTTCTTATTTTACATCAGACAGCTGTTGATGACAAGTCTTTAAATGACTGGTCCAAGTCTGAGTTTATTAGTATTTTGAGATGAATTGTTCCCAGTCTTTGCTTTTCTAACCCAGCCTCATCTCTGACAACAGTAGAAACATCTGTATCTGCAGTCTTGGCTTTTGCTCTTGCTGGTGGCAAGGCCTGCATTGAAAATCTCAGATCTAGAGATCCTGACATTCTGGTGCAGATGGATAAGAGCATCTGAATCCTGACAGCTGTGATGGGTGCATTTGTAAGGTTGGAACAACATTAGTTTTGAATAGTGCATGTTGCTGGCAGATCTGTCAGTAAATTTCAAAACAAGCACAATTGCAATAAAACTTTGACGGAATTTGAATACTGTTACAATTGCTACGTGAGTGTTCAAACCTACTTCACTTGTATCTTCATGTCTTTATGAACTGCCTTGTTAATGTGTGAACCTAAGAACTGGTTACAAAAGATCTGATGTAGGTTTGTGAAGTATTTTAGCAATGCTACCCAATACTTTCATTGCCTTTGCAGTAGTATTTGACATCTTCATGAAACTCTAAACCTTACTGAAAAACATCTACCTCAATTACTACAATTGTGTGTGACTAAGAGTAGTAGAAAAATTCTTATGGAAGCTTTAGATATAATGGTCCCTTTTTCTTTATTCAAATAATATATACTAATCATCTTAAATTATAAATCAGTATTTTGTAGGGAACTTTAAAAAGCATTTGTACTGCTTTGATGTTTTTCTTTTAGAGGATAGGTGAGAGAGACTTGTAATTGAGAGGAATCATGTTTTCATCAGCAGTAATTTACTGGGGGAGTGGATTTTCTGGTGTTTTGGGTTTTGGGGGGGTTGGTGGGATTTTCTCATAGGGAAAGAAATTAAATGGGTAATTTAAAAAGGCTGTGTTATCCCTAAATACCATTATACTTTACAGATGGTGATGGTTGAAAATCTTAGGTTGCTGTAATCTAAAAAACATTGTTTTGTTTTTTTCTTCCTTTTCATTGATGCTGAGTGAACAAAGGTTTCTGTTGCTTATTGCTCTGAGTTCCTAAAAGGCAGATTTCATTTAATCCACACTAGCTGTGTACCACAGAAGAACACTCCATGGGCTTCTTTTTGCCAAGTTGTGCATTGCCAGAAGCAAGTGTTAGTCATTGGGTGTTTAGTAACTTCCAGTTTCCTAATGGTGTTTTTTTTTTGTGTGTTTTTTTTTGTTTGTTTGTTTTGTGGAAAATCAAACCTTCTGGCATCTAAGTGAGTTGGCAAAGGAAAAGTTGCACAATCTGTCGTGAAACTTCTTCATTACTGTCACTTGCCTCTAGGGCAGAAATACATGCTGGTTCCAAAAATGCAGACTGAGAACTTCGCATGTTTAGCACTTGGAGACATGAATTTTGTTTCTATGCATCAGAACTGTAATCATAAATTCTATAAAATTCTCTGCTTGAATAAAGTTCATAGCAGCTTCTTGCATATAGCAGTGGAAAGTCACTTCCTTTGCTCTAAGAAGGGGAACAATTTCTAATGTCCTACAGACAACTGACTGGTGAACACTGCCTTCAGAGAGTCAGCATAGAGAAGACATCAGTCAAAATATTCTTCTTCCAGTACTCTAAGAGGTCATGCAACTTTGGACTGGAGCTTCTGTACTGCTGTCAGTTTTCACTCTAATGCTCTTCCAGAGGCTTATGTACCACCTTTAGCTTCTGCTGTACAAAGGACTGCACTTCCCTCTATCTGCTGCTTAAAGCTAGTCATGGTACTGTAAATGATGACTTAGAACCTTAAGCAAGCCAGAAGGTACTAGTGGAGGTTGTTAGTAAAGGGGGAAGCAAATTTTCTGTCTATACTATAGTTTGTTTTCTTCACTAGAATTACTTCATTGCCCAACTTCCCTTTGGTCTCCTCTTGCATGCTTTGATATACAAAGAATACACCTCACTGCATTATATTGAGATACTCAGTTTGGATCTGACCAGGCTGGCTCTGTAGACAGTGGTACAAAGTGTTGGGGTGGTGTTCTGTTGGAGCTATTACTTTGGCTTAGCTAAGCAGCAGTGGGGCACTGCCATAGTACATTATTGCTGTTCTGCTGGGCTGCACCTTGTAGACATCCCCAGCTGGTAGCAGCTATTATTTATTCATCCCTCTGTCATGGAGTATAAGCACACCTCACGCCATGCCTAAATGCAGATTAAAAATGATTGGATGGACCTTAGATGAGCTTGTACTGAGGAAGCCTGACTGCTGTTGAGCCAGTGTAGACTGGGATCACTTGCATTAACCATCTTACATATGTTCTAGCAGAAGAATCAGATTAGCAGATATTTCTGCTCAATGTGGAATGCTTTTGCATCAGTCACAGGGATGAGCTGTTGCATTTATATCCCTAGCACAGCCCTGGAGCTACTCTTGTTACCAAATATCATGGCACTTGTTTGCAAGCCAAATAGGCCTCCTCTTTCTGAAAAGATTCCTTATTTCTAGTGAAGAATACCTTGCACCCAAACCCAGCTGGCTGGTGACTAAGTGCCCAAGAGGGTACTTATCATGAAGAGGAAAATGTTTTGTACTTGCTGTTGTGACAATTATTGCCAGCAAAACAACATCCAGGGTTCTGTGCTCCATGAACTTCCTCTAAATGAAAGTGCATGTGCTGACATTCTCCTATTCAGTATATAAAGGGGAAACCACCAGTAACAAATGTACTGCCTTCCTTTAAGGTAGCAGTTTACTCTAAGAAATTTGATGTCCTGATCTATCCTACTATCGCACAGAAAAGGAATGAATGTGGCATTTCTTCCTGTCTGTCCTGCAGTGCAGTGCAGAGGTACCCAAGCTTGACTGCTCAGAGAAAGGTGAAACTTTGAAAGACTCTGAACCAATGTAGCAAGAAGGTCCCTGTGAGCTACCCAGTCCACTGCTCAGAATATGCTGCCTGCAGAGCTGCCTGCAGCTGTGGATGGGCTCATCCCAGTTCTCAAGCTGCCTCCAGATTATCATTTTTGCTCTGCATGTGCTGGGAAGATACAGTTTTGTTGGGCCATAACAGCTGCCAATGCACATCTTATCATTGCAGGAGCTGCTGCGGGTCCCAGTGCTGTCCCTTCCGTTCTGCCACTGGCAGGGAGCTACTCCTTTGCTTTCAGGCATGTAATGCAAAATTCAGAAGTCAGATACTGAAATTGTCTTACTTGTTGTTAAATTTCACCTCTGACTGACAAACATCTAGCTTGCTTTTGACTTCACAAATCAGAAGGGGAATACAGACCTGTCAGGTGAACAGTGCTAGCAGTTCTTGCATAGTTGGAGGCTCATTGAAAATAATTTTTTGAAGTTCTCCAGTGATTTTTTAATGCACTTATCCAATCGCCTGTGGTCCAGTAATACTCTATACTGTGGCAGTAAGCACTTGATAGATTATTGCCACTGACCTGAGAACAGAGAGAGGGAGTGCTCAGCTGAGGACTTAGAGAGCTTTTATGGACAGAAAGCTCTGTGATTTCCTCTACTCTGGGGAGCTCACCTTTGGCTGCCCTGGGCATTTGCAAGGTTACAGCTTACCATTTATTGACCTACTTCCCCCCCTCCTGGTTTTTGACTCAGCATTTACAGTCTTAAGAAAATGCCATGCCAAGTGTGTGGGACTGCAGTCCAGAAAAAAAGTGCTGTTATTGCTGATGGCAAACAAGGTGCTTGGCTATGAAGGAGGGCAGCTTTTCTGATAGCCCATTCTGAGGGAGGGGGGCAGAAAGAGCGAGACAGTCTTACCTTTATTTTCACATCTGTTAAACCAAGATCTACATTAGGGGTGCTTGATACTGAGGTTATTACTGAGAATAATATTAAATTGAGCACCCCGACATACCCATATTCTTTGTCTCCCATATCTTTGTGTTCCACAGTCCTTTGTTCATGCTTACCTTTCCTCTGGACTCATACTGTCCAGCCTTGATGTCCTGTGCCTCATTAATCTCAGTTTAGTCCCTCCCAGCTTAGAAAGTTCCCTTTCTTCTTTAGCAATTTGCAGAAGGGACACCATTGCTTCTCTCACCTATGCCCCTTTTTGCTCCCCAGCCAGCATCCTCTCTGCATTTAGCCCTAGGTTCTTTGAGTTTGGATGGTGTGTTCCTGCCACTGCCCACATCTCTGTCCCATCCATCATGTTAGCACCAAGTATCAATAGTTCTTTTGCCAACTCATGCAGCCAGCTTGGGAGAACTACATGAGGAAAGGGAACTGCAGGTGGCTGGCTGTTCCTATTGCTGCCTTAACGCCTGCAAGCATAAAATGCTGTTAAAGAGACAGGAAGATCTTTTTCCAGGCTGTGGCCTCCAGTTTGCTTTGCAGAATGAACATGCAGTTTTTCACTCTTGCTCTGACCCAAACAACATTTAACTTACAGACTGCTCTAGCCTGGTTGGTATCCCCTGAAAATTCATGCGATTTACGGCAAGAGTGCTATGTTCACTTTTTGAACAGCTAATTTTACTAAGTTGGTTTTATATATTATAGAGAGAAATGCTGCTAGATTTTCTGATGTAACTGAACAAAAGAAGGCTGCTTGGAGAACTGACCTGGGCCAGATAGGGTGGACAGTTGTTTTTATGGAGAGATAAGTCCTGAACAAAACCGTCAAGGCCAGAGTGACATAGCTAAACCCAGGAGTCACTGAGGTCCTGTGACTTGGGTGAAGCTGCCTCTCTTGGCAACCTCAGCAAGAGGACACAGACTCCTGTAAGCTTTTGCCTTGGTGGTCATATTGGTGGGACAGAGGTCTGTACAGATTGTGGCCTGATTTATATTCGAAATAGGGCACCAGGAACTGAGTCAGACTTGGTCCAGCTGGGACCAGTTCCCAGAGTACTATGCCCTGGTCCTCTCTGAGCTGGTGTGGTGTCCTCCATGACCGGCAGTTATTAAAGAATTAGAGTTTTAAAAGGAGTGATTAACACAAAAAATGCAGAAAAGAATTAATGGACGTATGATTGTGCCCAAATCTTTTTCTCTGGGGTAAGTGAGGGAGATGAATGGAGAGGAGCTATAAGATAGATATAAATATATATAATGTGTTTTAAATAAAAATAGGTATCTATATATGAGAAAACAGTATTTTGCATATTAGGTGCCTGGTTTTGAGAAGTGTGCAGAATCATATTCCTTGTATCAGGGCATCTGTACTTTAATTACACAAAATCAGCATCCTCACAGATACTTTATTAAGGTGGAGTTTGGTGTGGCTCATAGTATATAGTGTCTTCCTTTTAGAGGGCATTTTATAATGTTCTCCCTTTTAAAAACTGAAATTCCTCACAATTTTAATACATAAATATGTGAGAACTTGGGGGAGGCAAGGGAAAAGGAGGGAATTATCAGCTGCAGAAGAAGAAGCATGTCTTTATTTCAATTAATGAATAGGAATACCTAGCAGGCCCATGTTTAGGAAAGAAGGAGACCTGGGTATATGATCCTGCTCACAAGGCAGAGTGAAAATGTAAGCAACCATAATTCAATACAGAAAGCATAGTATGTGCAAAACATTTTCCTTTAAAATGTCTACTCTTTCAGTGTGCAGTAATGCTGACTCCATCTCAACAATTTGTCTGGATTTAAATCAGATCAGTGTAATTAGCTAACTTTACTTATTGGCTTGAGCTGACTCTAGTGGTACAATGGTTGAATTGGTTGCCATTATATTTGTTTAACTGCTGTAAAGTAAGTTTCTAACAATAGGTTCCTACACTTAAATAGCACTGTCGAGCACTGGTGCCTTATCAATCAGTCGGACCTTTCCCTCCTGCTGTCTGCTCTGATAGACAGTTCTGCTGATGTGGGGACTCTGGAAGAAGAGATCAGGAAGAAGGGATGATGGATAAAGACCATCTCCTGTCTTGGGAGGAAATCAGAAAAATCCTTTCTTTGACTATCAACAAGCTGCTTTGTCAAGGTGTCAGAAGATTAATTATGCTCATGCAAGAGGCAAGAGCAACTGTTTTGCCCCTTGGTTTTGGTGTAATGGGGAGACATTCTTCTGAACTGTGGCAGAGAATTGCAAAGAAAGAGGCTTAAGAGATTTCAGCCCCCTAACATCACTGTCCCATAAGTGTTTGTAAAGCTCTTAGGCATACATGCATGATTTTGTGAAGTTCCGCCAGTAATTGATTGATCAAAGTATTTGTTTCCAGTGCAGTATGGACTTGATCTCATGAAATATTTGGTGCCAACTGCTGTTAAAGTCTGTCACCATTATGGGTAGTTAGAGTGCATAAAGATCAACTTCCAGCGAAAAGAGATGAAGAAAATCTTTCCATAGCATAACCATAGTGAAAACATGTATTTATTCACTAGTTTTTTTAAGTTTATAAATGAGTAAAAGGAAAATCTCAAGTAAGTGTTTGTGGAGCTGAGCAACTCTGCTTAATATTTTCTTTAATCCATTGTCGTTTTGTATGGTTTTGAATGGCATAAATGTAGAGTACACAATAAAAACTAAAAATGAACGGTCTTACATTTGTATTAATCTTTTGGGGATTAAATAAAATGTCATAAATGGAATTCTGAACAGAGTAAGTTTAGGTAAAGAAAAAAGTGGGTTTTTTTTTTTTCCTTGTAAAGACAAAAATCAGAAACATGAAGGAAAACACTACTTAGAATATGAGACCATTTTGATGAAGTCACTTGATACATTAAGAAAGTCTCTCCAAAAGCTCTTTAAATCTTGCACAAACTATGTCAGTAAAAGGACTCATTCCATCGGGCCTGATCTGTGACTTAGATCCCTGCTCACATGAACACTTTTTGTAACCTGTTGATTTGATTATAATTTTATTTTTCCTTGAAGGGCTGAAGTCTTGGGTTAACAAAAGTGAATTGGAATTAAAGAGCTGCATCACTTTTCCAGTTCGGTTTCTTTGGGACAGTTTTTCTGGTTTTAATGTTTGCAATGCTGAACTATGAACAGAGGTGGGATTGGGTTTGGGGTTTTTGGTGCTTCTGTGCAGCTTTCTTTCAGATTAATATCACCTTAAGATGCGTTGAACTCTCACATGCTATAGTTGAGATTGTAACAAACCCAAACATTTTAAACATAGATGTGCCTGACCTTGAAATGCTGCTGATAAAAGCTAATGCTGTTAAATTGCATGCCAAATTAACCCTCATTTCCAAATGCTTTGTGTGTGCGTTTCCTGTAGGATAGGCTTTGATCCTACCAAGCAACACTTCTTTTACAATCAGTTATTTTTTAATGAAGGAAAATCAATGAACAAGTTTCAGTGCCTGATTTTAGCGATGGTGAAGTGAAATGCTTTATTTTGCATCCTTCCAACATTGTGTTTTGTGTACTGTATCAAAGCCTGACATGATACAGTGTTTTGTCATGGTGATTTTTGGCTCAAAACTTTACTTTCACATGTGTAAACTTTATCAAGGATTACAAGTTCATGTGGGAAAGGCACAGGAAACCGGATCATAGACTGGATAAGGAATAGATTTCTGAAGCAGTTGGTTTCTTTAAAGTCTTACTGAGGCTTAGCATTAGTAAGGTTGGTTTTAATCTAAATCAAGAGAAAACATATTGCTTGCCTCACAAAGACTTTTTTCTTGAAGCATCAGGTTCATATTATTTTTAGCAGTTATCTATTTTGGAGCACAGTAGGTACTGTTTTGTGTTTGTTTTCAATTCAGACATTATGTTGCAGGAGCATCTGCCTGCACAATCTATGGGGTTTTCATTTGCATTTTTTGAGAAGTATGGGATTTAATGGGGTATAATCATGTGCCTTTCTGGACTGGCAAGCATGTGTAATGCTGCTGATGTAAACTGATTGAGACCAAACAACAGGCAAGAGCAGAAACTGCTCACATACGAATATTGGCTTTTTGCTTGTTCTTGTCTGCTGAGGACCTCAAGTGTTTTCATTTTATCCTCTGACAAATGAACCACCATCTGCATAAGTTCATTTGAAGGGGACATTATCTTCCTGTGTGAACTTTGGTGGGAAGTGCTTGCAGGCCATAAAGTGAATCATCAGTCTCCCTGAGCTGGGGCTGAAATCTCAGCCTGTCTCCTTGACATCTCCTCTGGGATGTTTACCTCCCGGTCCTCCCTCCCATGTCATTTCTCTGTCACGGTGTGTGTGCTGCCTCTGCCACCCGGACCCATACCAGCTCCCACCAATCTGTGCCAAGGATGCCTTTTGTGTATCCTTCCTATGTAATATCTCTGACCTAGCCATTTAATTTAGAGAGGGAAAAATCAGTGTTCAGGCTTTCACCTCCTATCTTTGCTGCATCAAGACCATGTTTGTTGGCCTGGACAAGCACAGCTGTGTGCCTGGTCTGTGCAAAAATTGTTTTCTGAGCCTGTCACCTTGATTGCGTTACCTTTCCTTTAGCATTCCTCTGCTAGCATTTTCTTGTCTTTATAGCACTGGATCTAAGCTCTTAATCTTCTCTTTCAAGGCCCTCAGATCCCTGAGGGTTTCTTTTCTCTATGTTATCCAGCAATGGTGTCTCCTTGTTATTGAGATATCAGCCCTGGGACCTGTTTCAGCCTGTGGTGCCTAATAGGGCAGATGCAGTGGACCTTGACCTAAGGCCAGGCCAGTGCCAGTGAGCCTCACTGGGTCCCAACTCACTTGCACAGACTCACCTGTGTGGTGCTTTTGCATCTGCTGAGGCATATTGACTCCAGGGGTGGGATTGCACAGAGCCAACCCAACCAGCTCCTGAGCCAGGGTGGATAAGCTTTCTCTGGGCAAGAGGGAGCCGGCTGCTCTGCAGGCACCAGCTCTGTGCTGGGTGGTCCTTTTTTTCACCCTGGATCAGGTCTGAAATTGCTGCTTCTTTCAGTTAGAGCCTTTTAAATGTCTCTATTCTGTGGGCTCCCTCTCAAGAACTGGATTTCGATGTTACCTGGTGTATTCCAGCACCCGCTCCTCTGGGCATAGGAGGCAACTGTATTCCTCTGTGCACCATGTTGTCTTGTGTGGGTGCTTTGAAAAGAAGCCAATCTGGAGGTCAGGGTAGCATCTTTGCTAATATATATACTGCCAGCTCCAAGGTAATACAGAGAGTTAATTAAGTATATTGTGCTTTACGTACATACTTTGGTACAGGCGTTTGACCATTTTAGAGACTCAAGGGAGTGGGAAGGTGTGAAGAATTGGGAGTGAGCAAGTTCAGTGTGAAAAACTCTGGATTTGTGAGTTATTAAAGCAACATCCTCCTCTCTCCACTCTAAATACATAAATTAATGTTACTTCAGCACAGTAAATCTTGATGCACAGTTGTTTGTTTATACAAGCCCACATTGCTTTCAGCCTGCTTTGAAGGACCCTGTGTTTGCCTCCAGGAAAATCCAGAGCCAAGGTTTCCCGCTTCTGCCTAATGGTGGGAATTAGCAGCAGTTTGAATGGAAGTGAGGGGAGGTCTTCCCTCTGGAGCAGCAACACGTGTGGTTTGTGAGGGAGCAGATTGCCTACGGCAGTGCTGAAGTTGTTGGTAGGAAGGAGTGTCTGGAGGTCTAGTGCAGCTCCTGCTCTTAGCAGCACTGTTACTAGCTCTTGCATTAAAATTCGTGGTATGAAAAAAGTGGTAAGGTAAACCCAAAGATATTATTGTGTTGTAACTGAAGGAACCTTAGGAAATGCTAACAGCAAGAGGACAAGATGAAAGGGTTGTTGTGGCTACTTTTTAGCAGCTTTCTCTGAGAATTAAAGGGAAAATGAATTATGCTGAAGTGACCTCTTCTTCACCTCTTGCTGGCTCTTGAAAAGCCTGTGCTCCCTGAGCCATCCACGCAAACACCCAAATAATGAAAAATCCAAGTGCACATGCTCCGAGGGATAGTTAAGCATCATGAAAAAAAAGCCCTATTGCTGCTGTTATGTTAGAGGGCAGTAGCTCCTAAGGAAAAATACTTTCTTTTTCCATTGTAATAACTTCAAAATGCTTTTAATCTATCCAGAAAGAAAATGTGATCACTCCTAAGCAAATAAGTGGAAGTTTTCTGAAACCAGGAATATCTTTGTTGCTGTCCTTTTGCATACATTTTCCTGTGACTAAGGATTTTGTTGAAACTTTAATGTAATATTTGGAAAGAGATGAAGTGTCTGATCTTGCTCAGTCCTGACCTTTTCTGTACAGGGTAACAGAAGATGCTGGTTTTTTCACTTTAAAACTGGGTGTACAACAGACAAAAATGTGAGTTTCAAAAAAGGCTGCTCAGGAAAGGAAGTGAACTTGAGAAAAACGGACAACTTAACAGGCATCTTTTGTAGCCTTCCTTTTAGCACACAGTGTTCTTGTTACACTTGCTGACCCAGTTATTTCACCGTTATTTCAGACAGTACTTACTTTCCCTTTGATACCTTTCTTTTCTCTTACTTCTTGCGAAGGAGTAATGTGCCATGTTTGCCTGATACCTGATGATAGATTGAACAGTCACATCTCAGCCTTCCTAAATGAGACTTATTTATATGTAATAGCTATTACATGCAAATACATACTATTTCTCACATTTTTTGGAAAAGGGGAATCGGTATTCCTCTGTTTGGGCAGACTAACTGCTATGAATGGTGCTTTGCAATAAAATCAGCATTTCAGTGCTGTCCCTGTTGGGTCTTTTTATTTATAGGGGAGGAATCCCTGATCACCGAGTTGTTTTCTGTGCAAACACTGGGAGAATGCTGGGACCAGCAAGGCTGAGCTGACCTTACGTGCTGGCCTGTTCCCTGCCACTGACTGTCATGTTTCAAAGGTTAAACTAACTGTGGATGAAATGTAATCAGTAGTGCATTGGATCCTTTCCAGATCACATTGGAGGAGTGCAATAGCTAGCATTGTTAGCTTTGGGAGAGCAAGAGGCAGAGGTCATTACCTGTGTGCATCTGAGCATGAGGAACCAACTGCCTTTCCTGCTACCTCCCACATATGTTTGTTTAAATCTTATCAGGAATTGTTATCCTGCTGGCCCCTCTTTAAAAAAGAAAAAAAAAAAAAAGGCTGTTTATTTTTCATGCACTGTAATTTTCATTGATTTCTTAGGGTTTCCGTGAGATCTCAAACCCTGTCATTACATGGGATCTGGATCAATACTCGGGGAGCAGAAAAGGCTGGAAGGAAGAATTGTTGTGTATTTCAGATGACAGCCAAAAATAGGCTAGAGTGAACCAGACAGTACTCTTAAGACACAGACATTCTGCACCAGCAGATGGTCTTGGTAGTTTCCTTCATTCCTTCACTAGCACGTAGGTAGGAAAAGAGTTGGTATAGTAGGAAGCCAGCAAGGGACAGAGAGGGAGGAGAAGGTGAAACAGAAGCACTGAGGCAAAGATAGCATCACTGAGAATTGATTTCCTGTTTCTTTCTATATCCAACCACTCATTTTCCCCAACTCCATCTCTCTTTTGTACAGTACTTTCAGTCCTCTGCATTTAGATCTGCAGCAGGAGTCTGTTCTGAGCATCAGATAAAAAGGCTTTCTGGAAGGCACCAGAAGTGGGTAGCATATGGAGGAAAAAAGCACTGCTTATTGTCACATTGGGGATTTCAAGGGTGACAAGCCAGTATTTTTTCTGCCTATTTAGCTTTTACACAATCCATCCTCTGAAACTGCCTGTACAATAACAATAGATGCAAGTGGGAAACAAAAATTGTCTTTCTTTTGAATTTTGCGGAAAGGCCCCTTACTTCATCAGAGTGTGTTGTTTTCTTTATGTATCCATGGGTATGGCCTTGAAAACAAATACATTTAGCAGCAATGGTGACACTTGCCTGGAAAGAAGAGGAGGGTGAATGGGGAACTTCCATTTCAGAGCAAGTTGGACTTAATACACCTATAGAAAGGATTAGATTATTTTCATGTATGTTTTGTATACACTTCTGGTATTTATGTTACAATTACCAGCTAGGAATACGAGTGCCTTTTCCAGGATCTCTCTGTGTGGGTTTTTCAGTTTATGCATTTTGTGGTAGTTTCTAAAGAAGTGCTGACTGACAAGAGCAGGGGTCTGTATGGGTTTATAGGAAGGTCAGCTCTGTTCTGAGGAGCTCAATGTAAGTTGGTTATAACGCTGAGGGAAGAAAATGTGTTATCCTCCTTAGCCTACCTTTATCAGAATCTCTCAGGATAATAATAATAAGCACAGAGAGCTCCTTATCCATGCTTCCATCTGTTGTCCCCCATCCTGTGCTTCTTTATTCCTGAGTCTTCATGAGATCTCCTCTCTGCTTCAGTGTGTGTGTAAGAGAGCAAGGTGTTCTCTTCCTATTTACTTTTCTTATGAAATTCTATTTTTGAAAGGCCTTTTCTTTCCTTGACCATTTTTTTTTTTTTTCTCTCCATGCCAGAGCACTGGAGATGTGGAAGAACTGAGTAAAAGTTTAACTTTGTCAGACCCAAGTAGTATTCTTTCCCAATCCTATGTCTTATACCTGACACCTCATTTATGCTAGATTTCTTTGTAACTGGTCAATGAGCAGCTTGATTTCTCCACCAACCTTAAAGTAAAATGCTTCAACATCCACTTTTGCAAATGCTCCTGGACTTCCAGCATGCCAAGCATCATCTGGGATTAGGCTTAATTTCTGTATAGAATCATAGAAGAGTTAGGGTTGGAAAGGACCTTAAGATCGTCAATTTCCAACCCCCCTGCCATAAGCAGGGACATCTCACACTAACCCATGCTACCCAAGGCTTTGTCTAACCTGGCCTTGAACACTGCCAGGGATGGAGCACTCACA
>JBAFWW010005331.1:0-16493 GCA_036873685.1 Agapornis canus | reverse complement strand
CTAGTGAAGCCATGCTGGCTGCCACCAAGCACGTTGTTGTTTTTCATGTGCCTTAGCATGCCTTCCAGGAAATGACCTTCCTTGGAAAAAGCCCTTTGGAAGTGAAATATGGGGTCTGCTTGGATTAAGTATTTGAAGATTATTTTTTTTTAATATTCTGAACTGACCAGCTTGCCCTTTTGTTTAGAGTGCTCTGACATTTTTATTAGCAAGATACTGCGAAAAATCATTAATGGTAATCTACTGTCCATGACTACCAAGCAAAGATCATGTTGTTTTCTCTCTGCAGTATAAGGCCAACTGTATTGAAGTGGATCATTTTATGTGATTACTAGCTGCATCCATCTTTGTATTCAGACTGTTACATGGCTATAAATAACAAACACTTAAGTGTTTCTCTGAATGGTGATAGGCTGAATCTCTGAACTTCAATTTATTTTTCCTTCTCTTCAGTAAGGGTACAAGATGTACAACAAGGTAGCCTGATGTACAACAGCATCTTGTGCTTCCCCTCCATGTATGTGCTTTGTAGATTTAGATAGCACATATGTGTGCACATTATGACCACAAGTAGCCTTTCTTTTTAATATCTGCTTCGTTCCTAACAATGTTGCTTACATCCTTCGGTGCATTTTCCCTCTGTGGATTTATGAGGGCATGTTTATGCCTGAGTGCTACTTTGGATAAGGAGATATCATTAAAAGAACAGTAATGGAAGAGGGGTCCATCCACCTTATTTGTCTCTCAGGTCATGTATACAGCAAAAATACTATAAGCGGCATGGGTACCATGGTGATATTTCAGAGCAGAATGGTTTGGAACCAGGGGAAAAACACATGTGCATGATACCTACCCTAAACTATCAGATAGCTTTTATTCTTGGGTTTGTCTTGGTGTTAGTATGTTGCTACAGATGGCCTTGGGGGATGTCCATAATAAGATGCCTACATTATGCCTTTCCCCTTCCAGATATGTTTAATGGCTTTGTATTTTGGCAAAGTCACCGGGTAGAAGATATTTACAGAAGATTTCATTGAGCCTTGATAGCAGGATTTCTATGTCAATGCGTACCATATATTTGTATCTGGACATAGCATAGCCATACGTTGTTCTTTCACGCTGTCTCTCTTTGACTCTGCTGGGTTGGTTTTCTGGATATATTTTCTCTACACTTGTTGCTGAGAAGGACCAGCTAGCTGTGGATGAATACGCTTGTGAAATTCCATCCCTACTGAAGGAATATACCATTCTGCAACTGATTTACTTAGCAGATGAGGCTGATGTAAAAATGACATGGTACATTTAGTTGCTATCTGTGTGCAAAAGCCAGGTAAGAAACGTTGTGTTAAAGGAAGGCCTTTTTGTCATTGTGTGCCGTGTTTCTGTATTGTGTGCTAGAACTCGGTGGCGGAGAGAGCACAGCTAGCAAGCTAAAATGTTTTCTGTGTATCACAGCATTCCTCAGAAATGTTTTCCATCTCATAGATATTTCATAGCAGGTCAATTCACCTTCTTGAGAAGAAAGAAAAAGACCTGGTTTGGCTTTAAGTATATAGAATTCTTTGTTGTATAAGACAAAATTGTGGCAGTTTTTCCAGTTTTAGCCAAGAAAGATTTGACTTGTATCTCTCTAGTATCTACATATTTGTAGGGATTTCCGTGTCTCAATTTTGCAGTTTGGTCCTTGTGATTAAAGTATGCCTAGGCTTGTTTCCAGATAAAAATCCTTTGTGAAGCTTCTGGAAAGGAATATATTATGACTCTTTCCTGTGTTCAGTGGGCAAGTGACACACACATGGGAGGAAACGGGAACTGGAGAGAGAAGGCAACCCTCTTGTGTAATTGTACTGTGTGCGTTCTTTGCAGGAGACTTTTAAATACAGATAAAACTAAGGAATCTTCTGTTTGTCAAGCCTCAGTTCTTTCTCGGGTGTCATGTCACTGTAATATGTGTTAAGTCTTCTAACTGCAAGCCGTAACTGAAATCGCTACAACAGATTTAAAAATCATTATTAGGCCTTTAAGATGTCACACAGATTCAAAGGCAAAGAGGCCAGTTTGCCTCTTTAAATTATACTGCATTCAGGGCTGTGTTATTTCAGAAGCTTGTCCACGATGCTGCACTGTCAAAGATTCATTGCTTCAAATATCACTTCTGGTAGGAGTAGTTTTTATAATTACACAGTAAACTCAAGATGGCTTAATGGAAATGATTTCTTCATGTGTCAAAATGAGCCCTTTGTTTCTTATTTTACTCTTTTGTTGCCTGCAGCTAATCTGCTTTTTTGGGTTATCAGATCCAAGCATCTTACAATGCTGACTCTAGCAGTGGCATTCAGCTGGAATGCTGCCTTTTGTTTACTGGTTTCACCAGGCCTCCAGTGCTTTCTTTGGTCATCTGGTGGCTCCACTAATGTGATTTGCACTCCCAGGCTCTGCAGGTAGTCATGGGCTTTTATAAGGGAATTAGAGGAAGGCCTGCCACCCTGGTTGATAATGAATCCACAGGGTATTTCTTGTTTCTGTTTTGTTTTTCCAGCTTCTTTTTTTGGAAGCAGACTGCTTTGCACAACTCTGAGGTTTTATGGAATTTTATTTCACTCTGCTTGGACTTCAGTTTCAAAAGTCCCTTTACCTGCCCATGGTGACATTCATTTTGCTTTGAATAGAACTACTGAATCCTATTGATCAGAATGGCATTTGGGTCTGTCTTAGGATTTGTAAATAAATACTGAAAAATAGATGGCTAAAAAATACTCAACTTCTTTATTACAAGAAATAACATGTAAAATTGTTCCTGGTACTGAATGTAGTAAGGAGTAAGGATAAACCCCACCTTTGCAAAACCTTTCTATTAAAATAGCAAATGTTAGCCTATGTAGCGAAGTTGAAGTGTTTTGCTAATGAGGCTGCAGCTGGAATTGTAAAGTTTTGCGAGCACACCAGATGTAGATGCAAGTTTAGGAACACCCTCAGCACAGTCTTATAATTGTGAGCCAGTGAAGGACATAGTCAAGTAAATATTCTATTGCAGCTTTTGCAGAAGCACACACATTTGTAGTTATACTGCAGACTTTTTTATATATATGTGAAGAGTATTCTCAGAAGAGAATATATGCTAAAAACTATCTTACACTCTTTTTCTAAAGTAGAGTTTCAGACTCTGAAGAGTTAAATTGAGTAGAATGTCAGATGCTGAGTAAGATGCCATTCCTTCTTATATCCACAACCTCTTACTTAAGTATACTTGTGGATTTGAGGAGGGATTAATAGAGTGATTAGGGTTTTGGGTTTTTTTCTTCAGATTAGCCCTGCAGTTTTGTTAGGGCCAGCATTTGGCTTGCACAAAAACAAGCACAATGTCAATGTTTTTAAAGCTTCCCACTGGTCAAATTAAGACTCAACTTACAGTGGCAGGATCTGCATATTTTTATCTCTTCATAAAAAAGTGGTTTTCACCTGTTTCTGTTGTTTTAGAGTGGAAGATAAATTCTGTGATAAAAGCAAAATCTGAAAAAGGCATTGGAAATAAGTAGGCCCTTTTCATGCACAACCAGATAATACTGAATCTTTTTCTTATTGTTATTTGCCTTGAGAGTAAGTCTGTTATCCGAGTCTGAAGAATTTAGACCAATAGGAGTTGTCACTGATACATGGTTTATAGGGCTGGGTCTTAAGAGCTGAAAAAAGCGATAGAAAAAGTGAAATGAATAACCAAGTTTTAGTGCCCTCACTTTGTGCTGTTATGTGGCACCGATGCTGTAAGGATTCGTCTGTGATGTCTGGAGGAGGTATTTCATTTATGGATGCATGCGTTTATGTTTTTAACACATTAAATGAATATCAGAGTGCATGAATTTCTGCTCAAAGAATATCAGTGAAGGTGTTGAGTTGGTATTTCTACTTCAGCAAAAATAATGTAAGCATTCAGGTGCGAGGTTTTTAATAGTGGACATACAAAGCATGAGTGTATTGATTGAGTTTTACTAGGCTGACAGCAGCACTGAAGGTCCTTGTGACCCAGAATTTTCTGACCCATGAAATCTCCATTTTCCTTCTATTGGCAATGTTATCTTGAACTACAGAGGACTGAAAAATGTATCCTGGGTGACCCAACACATTGATTATCTATCTACAAATGGAAAGTTATTTTGGGCTTATTGCTAAAAATGTGTTTGATACTACTAAATATAAGGGATGGGCTTAAATTGCATTCTTAAGCAAATGTTCTGTTAACACAATTCCCTAAGGCAACAGCTGATACCTACAGGTACAAATGAGATCTGCTGTATTTTGTTCAAAATGCTGATTTCACATGCCTGGCCATTAAATATTGTCAGTGAGCAGAAATCAAGACTTTGCTCTATAAGTGGTACTTGAAAGAGATAAATCACAGTGAGGAATTTGGAAGAGTTACTTCTAAAAATGGTAAACATCCAAGATTCCTGAAAACAACCCTTTAACACACGCACTCATGCCAGCATGCAGATTTTACAGCTCTGTCCAGAGCACAGAAGGAAGATAAATCATGGCCATCCCCCTCTCATTTTTGCAATGGTTCAACCCTGGGGTTTAGCTGAAGGACTTAAGAAGTTTTTGAAGTGCAAATAGCCTGGTGAAGGGTAAACCTTTTCAGAGTTTCATTTAGATGGATATTTTTTTTTTCTATGTGGATTTCTGGCACCAGCTGAGATCTGGAAAGCCACGGGATTTTTTTTGTTTTTGATCAATCAAGCAAGCAGAACTTGCCATGGGGGTGTACATTCTCTGCATACATATTGATCCCATTGTGTTTAAAAGTAGTTAATTTAATCGGGCCTTTTTGAAACCTTCCCCAGTAAGACTTGCATTAATGGAGCTGTCATTTCAAGGTCATGTTTCAGTGTCAATAACTTAATGGCAATGACAGAACTTACCTATAAGTTTAATATCAATATTTCAGGTTTTCCATGTTAAAATGGCATTGAATGAGAACTCATTTTACATGTGTGCATGTAAAAATACTCAGTTTCAATTGAAAAATGTTGCTTTCATGAAGTAGATTTTCAAAGCTGTTTGGTGTTACTGAACACGTTAATGCCAACAGTTGTTTCACTATTCACTGCTGTTTGGCTTGCCATGTTGTGCAGGGAGTTTGACTCCAATAACTTATTTTACACCTTGTCTTCTATAGCAAAATGGTTGTAATGTCGAACTTTTTATTCAGGGCTCTTTCTAGTAGTTTTGACCTTTTACCTCACACTTCATCTTGTTTAAAAGCAGCGGCGTGCAGAAGATGGATTGCATATTAACCATAAACACTTCTTCCTACTGTGATTAATATTTGGAGATATAACATGTAAGTATTGTCCATATGATAAGATGCCCATTTGAAAGCAGAATATAGGTTTTATAAGGCAGGATACAGTTTTCTACTTTTTGTTCCATATCTGAATTCAAGATTTTCAAGTATTTCTGATGAAAGCATTGTATAATTTCCAAGAATTTTCCTCGTGAGGAGCTTAACTGTAGACCTAGTTATTTGCTTCTTTGGTTTGATAGTGTTAGAAGGAGCTTCAGAAAGTTATCCCAGACATCTTGACACTCAAAGAATAATGGAGTTTCTGGTGAAAAATGGATTCAGATACTGTAGCAGAATGTGCCTGTAAATCTCCCAGACTTGGTTTTCTCATTACTTTTCTTCTTGGTAGTTGTAGCATGCCTTGAGCCCTGCTACTCAACTAGGGTTCCAGAGCGATGTGGACTGAGCAGGCTGGGGTATGAGGTGGAAAGCAGTCTTGCATACAACACTTTCAACTATGTACTAATAATTATCCTGTGTACACTTTCCTATGTGCCTTTTCCCCAGCTGAGTGGGATTTTATGAAAGATTTCAGTGCCAGGTCACTTGGTGGCTGAGGTTGGAGAGAAACTCCGAAGGTTGTATGGGGCCCAGAGTAGGGATCCTTTTTAGGAAGGACCAAACTTGAGTGGTTGCTAGTTTTGTTTCCATTTGTTGGAGGTCCAAAATGGTACTGGATGACATACTATGGGAAAATCACCTATATTTAAAATTAGCATATATATACACCTTACTTCTGTATTTACAGTCTGGTGCTTTCATGTTAACTGTCTTATGTGAGTGCAATAGAAAGACTCCAGATTGGGCTAAGGACCTAAAATAATAACTCATCACAAATTCTTTAGCCATCAGCTGAAGAAATGCATATTGTGACTTCTGCCTGACTTTACACTGAACAGAAAACATTTGGTTAACAGGCTGCCCATCTTGGATTTTGTTTTATAACTCCAGCTTTTATGTCCATTAAACTCACATGCTGTCAGACTCATGTACTGTAATGAGGATTATTTCGTGTAGTGTTTGAAAGCTGAACATGAGATGTTACATAAACTTTACTGAGAGAGAAAGGGATTCTTTGAATCTCACCACAGAGAAGGGATTCCCAGCACTTGTGGCAGCACTTTTGCGAGTATGCCTCTGGGAGATCCTAATATGACTTTTCCTTTTTTAAGTAAGAGATTTCTAGCACTATCCAGGACTCTTCCCTCTTCAACAAGTCCTGTTCCAACATAGAAAGTGGATAGAGAATTTTGGGCATACTTCAAATCCAGCAGGTTTTGCTTCTGTCTTATTTGGCATAGAGTACAGATCTTCATTTAGAAACAGACATTGTTCTTAGTCAGGTCTGTAGGTGTTGGCTGGAAAATCTATTATTCTAATTTAATTTTTGTTGTAAATGGTATGTGTTTAAATGTCAAAACACTGGGGGTTTGTTACTTGCAAATTACAGATTTATCAAGCAGCCATGACATTAAAGTAATCTTACTCCGGTTATAATATGTGTTCATCAAGGGCACAGGCTTGCAGAATGCTTCTGAATTCCTGTGGAATTGAACTGAGCAACAGCTGGTCTGTAGGATGTGTAGATTTTAGCAAGGTAATGTTTGTGTTTTGGCGAAGGACTTGTGTGGCATGCTGCTGAGACTGTCCTAAAGTGCCTTCTTCCTCCATTCAAGTCTGTAGGGATTCTCAGACAGCTCTTGTGTGAAATTTCTCCTCTCTCTCTGGGCCTCTTGATTTTATCACAGGTAAATTCTACAGAAATCTTCCATGGGTGTTAATAAAATAAAATAAAATAGGCCATCAACACCACTAACTACAGCTACAACAGAAAGAATACTCTTTCTGGCCTTCAATTGTCCCAGATTCCTTTGCTCTGCAATTGTTTTTCCTTTCTCCCCCCCTTCCCCCAAGAGAGGTTTATGGTGCTGTGTCCGTCAGGATAACTGTGTCTTAGGGTTGAAGTTGTATTTCTCCCTGAGTTCCTAGAGGTGATGTTATCTTTTGTTCACTCAGCAGTACGGTCATTCCTGAGAGCAGCTGTCACTTTAGGCATTGTAAGATGGATGAATCTCAAGTGAACTGCTGGTTGAAGCAAATGGTGAAAATAAGAAAAGACAAGGGGGTTGGGGAGTCTTCAGAGGGGACAGACAACAAGGAAGCACTGTTAGAAATCAAAAGTAAGCCAGGCAGCACTGGAAGGAAGAGCCAAGATGGATCACATGTTAGCAGATCCCACAGGTCTGGGAAGTGAAGATTGGTGGCTGATGAATTCTGAAGAACTTGACAAAAATGCTGCTGATTTGTTTCCTACTTCACTTGCAAACAAGGGAGGACCAGAAGGAGGTGACCTGAACGTCAGATGAAGATACTGCTTGATTTTATTTTTTTTTATCGCATTGTGTTGTAAGGTCAGGACAAATCAATGCTGCCAGTCAGAAAAAGGGTTTGTGGTATTCTGTCTGGCTTAAATATTGTGTGAGAGCCTGTCATTGTAAAACCACACCACTGGATCATCAGTTTAGCTCTTGGAAAAAACAGTAAGCTTGAAATCCATAGCTATTTGTATTTCAGAAGGTACTTCATGATTTTAGAAGAGGGAAGATTCACTACAGGATCTCTGATTTAGTTGGAGTAATTGAGTCAGACATTTTAACTGAAAGAAAGTGATGGAAAAAAGCCCCTACACAAAACTCACAAGAAAACTCCCCCCAAGCCACTGATGAGCAAATCCATCCCCTCCCAGGCAGAGCAAAGGTCTGTGTTTGCAAAAGCAGCTGGCTAAGGACAAAAGGCACTTACAGCCCCAGTGTGTGTCAAGGTTTGGGAAGGGTCCAGGAGGATCTTGGCTTGAAAAATTATTTTGTCACACTATTGGCATTGGTCCATAAGGGGAAGCACTGGTTGAAAGGTGAAGAAATTAAGATGATTAGAAGCTTTAAAGCTTCACAAATGGTAGAGTATCTCTCTTCTCAATGGATGTAAATAATAGATGAAAGACTGAGAGTGACAACAAAGGATAGGGGCCTTTAAGAGAATGTATGCAGCCTGAATAGAGGTCTGTGGCCTAGGGCCAAAGGTCTTAGCTTTGAGTGTAATTAGAAGAAAATACAAAAATGTCATTACTAGCAGGTGAAATGTTCAGCACGTGTCTGAAAAAATAGCAATTTCAGAGCCAGGAGCTGTTGGAATTGGATTACTGACATTCTGCAATCACTGAAGGCTCTGCAGAGCCCTACAGTTTGGTCAGAAGCTGTGTGCATTAACCTTGTTGACCATCTGTGATAGTCACTGTTAGCATGGTGGGGATGCACAGCCCAAGGTAGCATCGCGGCTCCTTGGCAATAGAGTTGTTCAATGTCTTTGCTCACAACAAGCCTCTCCAAAAGCTTTGCTGGGTGAGAGGTGAGGGTTTATAGCTGCTCCCTTCTAATACGCTGATTTTTATTATGAGGAGGAGGGGCAGGAAGCTTAAAAATGTATTGTTTTTAATTCAGAAACATGGGTTTTGAATTCTAGGTCTGCAGCTGAAAGAGTCATGTGCATTGTGGTTTTGACAGCAGGCCCAGGTCTCTGGTCCCAGCTTTAAGCCTAAAATCCCATTTGTGAGCAACAGGGAAAATTCCTTTAAATCTTTTGGCAAAATATTGTCCATTTCTATTGGGAAGCCAAACCAGCTTATGTGCCTAAGAAAGTCTTGTTGAAGTCCAGTCAATGATAACTTAATTTAAAGCTTTTCCTGATGGTAATTGCTGTTCTCTATAGCTGTAGGTATTTTAGAAGTTGCTCTTCTGCCTGATGCTTGTTACACCATTGATGCCATTCTTTGGCGTATTTCAGGTGTATTCTCTTTCATAAACTGCAGTTTTTATTAGAAATGTTTTCATTTAAATACCTTTCTAGGATGTCAGGTAGGAGAGCAACCAGCTCATTCTGATTCCATTTTGAACATTGATCTCCGTTTGAAGCGTAGATTGCTGCTCGTCCGTTCAATTTGTTTCTTTTTAAACCAATAGGAAAATAATTGCTTTTATATTATCATCTTTTTTTTTTTTATGTTTCTGTGACAGTTAATTTTCTCCTATTGCTGTGCTATGTTCCTAATATTTCATCTGGCAGCTTCAGTGCAAAACACACGCAGATGATTCTGTGACAGACTTGTTCTTTACTTTGGGTAGAACTCAGAAAAGCAGCCATGCAGATTCAACCAAGTATTCCTATAAATAAAAGATGCTTTTTTCAAGTTGTCAGCCCTCCTTTCCCCACCCCAGTTCAATTTTCACCCTAAACCAGGTTTAGATAGTCAGGTTTTCATGGGTTGCTATGAACTATATACTGTCACGAGTAATTCTGATCTTTTTTCTCCTTTCTTATTTTTCAGGTGTTCAGGAGTTTTAAACAACTTCGCAGCAAGGCTTCTCAGACTCTTGGCTGCGTCCTTTAATCATGACTGCATTTCAAATAGGTTAAAAGGAATCCGAGAAGGTACTTTACTTGCCTTTCCTAATAGACAATGCATTGCATGTTTTTGTTCAGCCTCTGTGCTTTCATGTGCATCAAATACATTTTAGGAACAGTGTGGACTATAAATGATTATTTTAGGTTTGCTTCAGGCATGTACAATGTTTAGGTTCTTAAAAAAAATCTTGAAATCCAGTTCATATAATTAAACAGCCTTCACCAAAGAGGGCTGATTTGTGCTTCCATTCCTTTTTGTTACATCTCCGCAGTGAGATCAACTTCATTATTTAATGACAGTTCTTTTGAAGATGTAACAATTTTCATCTGCTGTTTTACTTAGAGTTACTGCAAATGCCTAAGCAGCTAGCTAAATAGCTGTTTTATGCACTTGGAGGATGGATGTTTGTTTGCTTGTTTGTCCTCTCAAAGGCTTTAAAACAAATGGCAAGAAGAATGCAGATCTTTGTAATGATCAGGATAGATTTGTGCTTCCAACTGAGATTCTCACACATCTTTTTTTCCTGACTCCTTAAAGTGGGGGGATGCTTGCCTCAGTATACAATATTGGGCTGACATAGTTTCTTGTTGCATTTAAATAGCTAGCTTACCCAGAAGGCTGAAGATCTATTCCTGCTTTATGACCTGTTGTATCCCTGGGGCAAGGGCAGCGCAGAGCAGAGCAAGGGGGTCATGGCCACAGCCCAGGTTGACTGGCGCTTGTGGGTTCCCAAAACCTGCCTGCAGGAACATTTAGCTTGGCAACATCTGGAACATGGTAGAGTCTGGAAAAGGGGGGGAACCTCTAGGATTTTGCTTTGCCAGGTGCTAGGAGGAAGCAACATTAGCCTTTTTGATGGGGGGAGGCAGATTCTGTAGCCCTGAAGTTAGGCTAAACAATTGCAGAGGTCAAAGGACAGCTGAGTGCGGTCAATGAGACACCCTGGGGTGTATTTTGTTACTTAGTAAAAGGAGCAGCATCCTAAAACCCTAAAGGATTCTCTTGAAAATCTGTGTTGTGAAAAGGTTTTATGAGTCTGATGGCAAAAAGTGCTGATTTAGCTAAGGAATGCTTGCTTTTGTCTAAATGAAAGGCTAATCCTTACCAAATGTTGGCAGCTATTATAGTGCAGTCAATGCGGGTCTGAAAGGACAGTTAGAGTAGAAGTGTACTTTGAGATCCCAAATGTTTATCATTTTAATGGTTCTGTAACCAAAAAGATTTCTGAACTTTCACCTTTGATCCTAAAATTTATACTGTGAGCAAAATACTTAAAAAAAGTAAGAAGTAAAAACCTTAACTTACAAATTAAAAGACTTTGTTCCTTAGGGAGCTGCGCCTGCCTGGTTATTCTATATCCACTGGCAAATTCACTTTAGATATCAAGATACTGCCTAGTTTAAACTATAACTTCTTTTAATCTACTATTATTAATTGGTTGAAAAAAATATGGGGATTTTTATGGTCTCCAGCAATATTTGCTGTTCTTTACAAATAATGTAAAAGAATAGGTTTTGATTAATTAATTCCTATAATTTGTTTGGCATTATCTTACTTTAAAGGGACAGCTTATTAACACTTAACATTTGTCATAGAAACAGATAAGAAATCAATGTCAGAGCCAAGACCTTGTAAATAACCCAAAAGGAAACGTAATAATGGCTGTCTTCACCAGAGAGGTGGTGGTGGGGGAAGGACCAGGCATGTGGCAGAAAAGGTTCAGTGCTTTTTGTTTTCCTTTGGAAGGGGGGGGGGGTGGTGGTGCTGCAAGGCACAACCCGGGGCCTCCGACTCTTTGGCCCTCCTGTCTTACGCAAACACTCATTGTTGTGTTAGGAACAAAAAGGTCCTCGGGAGCCAGCGGTGCTGGTGTTTTTATAGTGACTAAACTGGTGTTTCATCGAGATCTTTAAGAGAGCACTGTAAGAGCAGTAAAAAAGAGTAAATTGGATAATTTTAAAGGGGGGAAAAAGGAGCAAAGAAGTAATTATTTTTTCTTGTTTAATAAAAGATCATGCTTGCAAAATACAGCTCTCCAAAGAGCTTAATTTTTAAACTCTTCAGAATTAGTCTATGCAGGTGCTTAACATTGATTTACATCAAGGTTAAGGCACCTTTAAACAAATAAAGTTGGGAATGAATAAACCTACTAAAATACAAATCGCCTATTAAACAGAGAAGATGTTTGCATAGCATTCAGGTTGCTACAAAACTGACACATGTCTTGAAACCTTCCTGATAACCCTTTCTAAACTCATCAGGAAATGATAGCATGTGTGTTTGAGGGGTACACAAGGGAGTGGCCAGATAGGATAGAGATGGAAGGTCAGGCCTTAACTTTGACTTTCTAGGTTTCAGCTTCATACTTGTGCAATAAGGCAATAAGAAATGAAGAAAGGATTTAGGTGGTTTATTTACCAATGAGGTTGGACTGGCCTTTGCTGTTAGAAACCCAGAGATGTCTATTTTCAGCTTTATCCCTATAAACAATGAATATCACATTTTACATGTATATCTATATGCAATTAAGGCTATATAAAATGGATAATAAAACTGCTTAGAGAAAAACATATTTGAGCTGTAATGCTTAATTTTATTTGTAACCCTAGAATTTAATTACTCAGTGTGTAAAGTAGAAGTGTATGAATTATTAAGACTTCTTTTTCTCATTTACCAGAGGAAAATTCTTCTTTATTTCTAAAGTGAATATTTATCAGGGTTTGGGTTGGTTTTTTTTTTTTCAAGTGGATTTTAGCCTACAGTGGGAATTTTATGCATAGTATTTATATTCTACTGTGGCAACAGTCAGAAAAAAGTGCTAGTTTCTTGAATGCCAGTATTTACTGGAACTGTTCTATGCATGCCTTCCAGAGTGCATAGAACTGGGAATTTTCTGTGTTACTGACTCACTAAAGGGTAATAGCAGCTTTGGGAATCAAGATTGCCTCTGCTAGCATGTTCAGGCTGCAAACATCATTAAGACTTTTCCTTTTGGGAGAAAAACAAGTCAAGAAGCATATCTAATGTCTTCAACAAATAATATATTTTATTATCACTGTTTTCTTCTTCCAAGACATAAAGATCCCATAAACAATTTATCGTAGTGGGTCATGAGTTGGATCACAGCACAAATATAAGCATTAGAAAGAGAAAATGGTTTTCTTCTGCTATTAAGTGTTAATAGTATGTGATTTTGAACTTTTGCATTTCCGTTTTAAGATAAAGGTTTTTCTTTGCCGGACCTAAATGGCATTATAAAAATGCCATTTGTGGCTATTTATCTAAGAAATACATATTGGGATTCCTAAGTATGTAGAAAAGGCATCTTGAATGTCAAAGCTCTTCTTTTAAGATACGTGCCTGTTTGTGGTGCTAAAGTTTTGTGCTGCTGATTGCCTGTTTGTTGCAAATTTCATCTTAACTGGAATCTGGAATGTTGCAGAAGGCCCAGTAGTGATGCACATCTTTGATCTCAAACAGGGGTTGCCTCTGGTAATTTCAGAGATTCTGGACAGAGCTTTGTTTATTTTACTGGAGAATTTGTGGTATTCTGGGGAGGGGAGAAAGTGAAGTCCGCTTTGACACACGATGAACACGTGTAAAAGGAAGAGCTCCACAAAGCACCCTGCACTTTGAAGTTCATTTCCACTGAAATTAAATATGATAAATTTATCACTTTTTTGGAAATAAAAGTTCTGTGAGGAATTTCAACACTGCTTCGCAGCATCAGAGAAGGTGCAATAAATGTCCAAATGATGTTAGACTTGACATTACTTGTCGACTTAAGCTGACTGTTTCAGTTTTGACTTACGCAGGGCTTTCTTGTTCATTCAGTGCATTGCTTTTTGCATAGAAATGGCCATGAAAGCAACTGGCTTTGGTCAGGGGTTGTGTTTTTTTTTGGTCTCTGCATGAAGGGCTAAAAGTGGCTGTAGAAGAATGATGTTAGATATGCCTCTCTATGGGAGCTTCAGATAAGAAAATTTGTTTGTTCTTTCTACTACATATTCTGAATTCAGAAGAGAGAAATGTGATCATTTTGACCTATTTAAAAAAGGTGTTTTCAGAAGAGCTGTGCACCAGTGTGCTCTGATTAAATCTGGTGGACATTTTGTCACAACCTTTTTGCAAAAGGAGAGGGGCTTGTTTCCACCTTAGATGGTTCTTTTTTTAGGGCTGATGGTTTCCAAGCCTCGTAAAAACCAAGGAGAACTCTCTTTCAGACTAGCTTTGTTTTCAGGCAGGTCTCCAGGGAGGAAACCCATATTTTTTTGAAGAAGGTGAGGAATCAACAACCCACTTAAAACTCTTCTGTCCAAGTGTGTGTTAGGGAAGGCGAGTTTGATTGCTTAAGGCAATCTTTATCATTCCTTGATTTAATTTAACCTTTTCATTCAGAAATCTGTGTTAGGGATTTGTTTCATCATCTTCCTGGAGAGGGAAAGGAATACAACTTGATGATGCTTTTGGCTGGATTATGCACTTTACTGATGAAGCAGATGTGGGAAACACTGTATGTGAGGCTCTTGGGTGCAGGGTGTTATCCTTTGCAGTGTTGCAGGCATGTTCTGGCTGCAGAGACTGTCTCTTTTTTTTGAGTTGGTAACCCTGAAATTACTTTCAGGTTGTGTATTTGAAGAATTACCATCTCCAAATCTGCCAGCTTCAATGGAGTGGAAAGGATTGCTTAGAGCAGAAGCTTACAAAATCCTACTCCACTGCTTTATTTGTAGTCTATTACAGCTGTCAAAAACCAGAACACGCACCAGATAATATGAATGCTGTGGAAAAAGAAAATACTGAGTGGATGTTCCTGAAGAATCAGGTCATCTCTGTTTGGAAAGTGTTAAGAGCCGATGTAATCTGTGTTACCATTATACCTATTACTCAGAAGGGTGTATGTTTAGTGGTGTCAGTTAGTACATGTTGTTAGAATTAAGAATTTTCAGAGCAAGTAATGTCTCTGTAAGACAAATGGCAGCAATTACTTTATATTGCTTGGCAATAAAAATTTCTTTTGTCTCCCTTATTTAGTAACACTTTTACATAAGAAAAAAAAATCTAAAAAATAAATAGTAATTTAAAAAAAAAAAGAGCACAGGGAAAACCACTTTTATTGCAGATACAGATACCTGACGTGATTTTTGTTAAGGTTGTCCTGCTTAACAGTTGTACTGTGCAGGCTGAAGTTTGAGTGTGTCAGAAGGGATTGCATTTTAGCTTCCATTTTCTGGATCATAGTAGTGAATTTCTACACTGCTTTTCTGTCAAATTATGCCATCTTGATTAGCAGCCTTAAAAAATGTCAAGCAGTGTCTGTATGAGTTCCTGTGTGTTGGACAAAGCCTTGGGTGACATGGTTTAGTGGGAGGTGTCCCTGACCACGGCAGGGGGGTTGAAACTAGATGATCTTAAGGTCCTTTCCAAACCTAACCATTCTGTGATTCTGTAAATCGTAGCTGGTGCATGCAATAAATAAAAAACGTAAACTATGATATTTAAAACATATATTTTTGCAGACTGATGGCCTAAAGATTTACGATAATTTGCATACATCATTTACTAAATTATAGTGCACAGTACTACTCCATAGTCCTATTGAAGAAATAAGCAACAGCAGGCAGGTGAATATGTGCCTACCATATTGAGGTTTGAAGGCAGATAAGTGGTGTAGAAAGTATGTGCAGGAAAAAAAATTAGTAACAATTACAAACATTACAAACAAGTTGAGCAAACTCTGTGGTTGGAAAACACATAAATATCATTAGCTTCGTATGGTGGTCTTCTTTAGTCCAGTTGTGTTGAAGAGTTTATATCAAATTTTACTGGTAAGGTATTCAGAGGATGCTCAGGATTGTAGGTGAAGTGCTCAGCATCTTCGTAACCTGACCACATCTGCCTAGAGATCATCATCCCTTCTGTTTCATGAGCAGTGCAAGTTGAGATATCATATTCTGTCATTGTATGGCTCTTTTGAAGCACTGGTAACTTTCCCCTTCTCAGGACAGATGCAGTCCCTCAGGGAAAACAGTATAAATCATACAAGTAAGCAGTTAGTGGTAATTATCAGCATTAAAACTATTGACAAATACGAACTTGTGTTTTGTATTTAGAAAGATGTGACAAGACTGTAGTAGTTCTGTATAATTTGAACTAGCACTTACTTGATATAGTTGTTAGCTAACAGCTTACAGTAAGATCTGTGTATTACTACCAAAATATATATTGTCAATGAATGACTTCACACTTATGCATATGAAAAATATATGAAAGTAACAAGGTTTCAATAACTTAGATTTGGGAACAGGTATCAATTTTGAATACATGATTTGGGGAACAAATTTGGGCTCAGAAAAACATTTCAGTAAGGAGCAAAATGCTACATGCAGTTATGGTCATTTAAATAGTTATTACACTAATTATTTGTACACTAGTTCTATCTGCTGTGTTACTGGCAGTGGTAGCTAAAAGAATTCAGATGTGTACCTTGCCTAATTGCGCTACAACTCCAACTTGCTAGGAAAATAAATCATAATTCATGTCTGCAGCTAATTGCAAAATCAAAATTACACAGCAAAAATATGCCTTTATCCTGCCCCTCTGCTCTGCTCTCATGAGACCTTACCTGGAGCATTGTTTGCAGTTCTGGTGTCCTCAACATGAAAAGGACATGGAGCTGTTGGAACAAGTCCA
>JBAFWW010005329.1:0-10093 GCA_036873685.1 Agapornis canus | reverse complement strand
AAACTGCATCAGCTACTAAGAAGGAGAAAAATTGACTGCTACTGCTGAACCCAGGGCATAACAATACAGGAATGCAAAGAAAATCAAATCACTTTTCTGTACCTGAGAAAGCTTTGCAGCAGAAACAGGAAGGCGGCTATGGTTAAAATTCTTAATCTCTAGAGTGAACATCAAACAGGTGCTGTATTTCATATTTTCATATACACTTTTCAACCCAGAACCACACTTTAATCAGAAAGATTTTATAGTCCAGAGCTTTCTGCAAATCTCTGCTTAATGTAAATTTTAATACCTTTGGCATATTTTGGCTTCCAGCCTATTATTCACTTGATGCACCTCAAGCAGGTATTAAATCATGTTGTTAAAAAAAACCCAAAAAACTATTTCAGATATAAAAGACAGTAAAATGATTTTGTAAAACAACATTGCAGGAGCCTGCAGTTACTGTTGATATCATTTGGTTCTAAGGTGTGTTCAGTTTATAGGTAAAATGGTTGTGTTTACTAGAGAGACTTTGGCCTTGCTCATCACAATCCTGGAGAATCAGGGAGTACTTACGTGTTATTTTTACAGCAGGTCTGTGGTAAGGAAGGGGTGTAAATGATGCTTTTAAGCTGAATCTTTCCAGAAGACTGTTTTACAGAGAAGTCATGTAAAAAAAAAAAGACAAACTGGCCCAACTGGTGGGGCACCGACTCTTACTATAAAGGGAGAGAAAACTGAGGGAAAACAGAAGAAAGAAACCTCTTAAAAATATTTGCCATCAAGATAAGATGCATCCCCGGTCAAAACTTGTTCTTCCTCTGCTTTAGGCTCAGACCCTGGCCTTTCTCTCTTAAATAATTGTATCTTGAGCATTGAAACTGATACTGAAAGGCAGAAAAAATATCCAGGTAGAAGTAACTTATAATGTGTGAGAATGGAAACAAAATACTGAATAATGAGGATTTTCTGGTGTTTTCCTAGTTTTACAATTAGATTGCTAACATATGCAACTTGTCATAGGTTTAATTTAGAAACAAGAAGAGTAAATCTAATAAGTAGCTAAAGGGAATGATCTTCTGTATCTGACCCACAATACAGATCGTAAATGAACCACAAGGCACATTCAGCCATGTGTTGGCTTTGCACTGCACCATGTATCACAGATCAGCTGACGGATCAATTTTGGTGGCCTTCTACAATAGGTTTTGTTTATTTGTTTGGTTTAATAAACAAAACAAACAAGCAAAAAAGGTGTTTTGTTGCACTTTTTTAGTTCTTGGGTTAGTGAACAATCAGATTTACATTTATTTAGTCACCTTCAAGGTCCTTTCACAGCCTGTAGAAAGAAAACGGCATTGCTAGGATGCTTGTCATTTCTTTGTAACGTAGATGTAATCTAAAATAAAGCAGACGAATCAGGCACTGAAAGTGTGTATTTCTTTCCATTGGCTATAACAGGAGCACCGGCTGGCTAGCTCAGATGGAGACACCTACGCTCTGCATGTCTAAAGTTAGGTGAGATAAATTTTGCCATACATCTGTTGCTGTTCCTCATATGGAGTTCCCCTCTTTGTTGGTCTTATGTGTGAGATTTCAGTATAATCCTGAAATGTTTGTGAATGTGTAGGTGAGGCATACACGTGTACATGCAGTCTCCCTTGATCTCAGCCTGCAAAAACAGGGCCTTGGGGCATAAGGACACTTTCTCAAGCAGCATAGTCAGTGTCTGAAGTCCGCATCTCTTGTGCTGAATGCAGACATTTATCAGTCAAACTATTTTAATGTAGTGCTGTAAAACTCACTTCTGAGTAGGATGGTGAGTGAAGTGGTTTTGGGATGTCAGAAGAGCACTCCTGGTATTGTCAGACACAGAGCTCTTTCTGCTATGACTGTTGCCTGGCATTTCAAGCTGTGACTAGATGACATATTCCTGCCTTTTTGAATCATGTTCTTCCAGCTGTCCAGACCAGGGCCTGGGGAAGGATTTCCCTGCAGCTCCTCTGCCACACACAAATGGCTAACAACATCCTCATTGCCCCAACATGGAGCAGGGATGTGGCTCAGGCATGGGGAGCTAGAAGTTCACAAAATCTCTAATGATTCCCTTTTCCAGGGAACCTTACCAGGCTTGTTTCTTGATTCACTGAAAAATGCTGAGACCTTCCTCTCTACCACTTCTCAGAAAATGAGTGTTAATGGCCTCCTTCAATGACTCAAATGTTGCTAGCATTGCTTAATACAAGCATAGCTTTCTCTTTCCTTCCTATCCTTGTGTAAGCATCAGTGTGGTAGGAACACACTACTTTCTAGAAAATATGGTAAAATTTAATTAGAAATGGGGAAGGGAAAGGAGGGAATTTGAAACCACAGAAACCAATGGCTTTTATTAGAATCTGAAATGTGGCAACACATTAGAGCATGTCTCAGCCTTGTACTTCAAAAATGCACCGTCACTACCATGATTCCAGCTTTCTTGTAGTTTATGCTATCGATCTTCTAATTCTAGCAGACTTCCAAAATCTCCTGCTGTTACTTGAAAATCTGAGGCTGTAGTGCACTGCACTGTGTTCTCCCTCTCTTCTCAATTTCATATCCTAGCTCTGTCCCCAGACTGATCAAGAGCTAAGCATCCAGTGCTCAGTCTCTTTTAGTTACATTGCTGTAGCTGTGGTTTATGGCTTGTTAGCTGGCCCTGGCAGAAAACCAGATAGCCCTAACAGGTTTTCATACTTCTTTCTCATCCCGACAAAACTGAATTGTTTCCCTGTATTTCTTCATTAGGTTAATGCCTGTGATCTGTGCCCAACTTTCCATTAATACTTTTCAGTTTCTCTTACAAAGCTTTGGTAGTGGCTCACACACGTTGAAAAGGGGCGTTTTTGTCCTTGTGGAATACCCTACAGATCAATATTAATTCCTGGTTTGTTTTTGTTTTTTTTTTTTTCCAGACTAATGAATACTTTTTGCACAAGTAACATGGGAGCATCTCCATAGCCCCAACACAACATATTTTCATTCCAAGTCTGTAGTAGCTCACCCCATAGGGGCAAAGTTTCTTCAGGTTATTAGAAATCTTTCTACAGAATGCTAATGTTGATTGAATTGTTTCCTTTTTTAATTTGCTCTTGCATTTTCTAACTAGTCACTTCCAATACCCAATTAACTGTATGGTCTTCACTGGTCGGTGTTAACCTTTTCTAGGTAATAGCATATATTCTTTTCCATATTTTCTGCTGATTTCTATTCTTCCTGCACTGCTGTTTACTGCAACCAGGACATGAGTTTATTAACAGAAATTATACTTAATAAGGTAATACAGTATTTTCCACTATTGTGACAGACACCATTTGGCTATTCTGGGTAAACAGCTTGAAGTTGTCATTTGGTGTTTACTAAAGCATATGTAAAAGCCAAGAAAACCTGAACAAAACTGCTATTTTCCAGGCTACCGAAAAGGTGAATAGCTGGGAGTGGCAGCTGCCCTCATGGTTAGTACATTATTTGGTCTGGTTGCCCATTAAGAGGCCATTTCTGACCCTCAAACAGTCCTGCAAGGTTCTGAATTTTCTCTGGAAAAAAAAAAATGAATTAAGAATTTATTACAAAAATAACACAATTGCGTGTTTTCTAAGGAATCTTCTCCTTCTTTGTCCTTGCAAAAGCTAAATATACCTTGAAACATAAAGTCATTTGCTAAGTGCATGCTTTTATCTCACATGCTCAACTGTGCATATGTTTAAATCGTATGTAACCTATCATTTACATGTTAGATCAAGCTATTTGCTCTCTACAATACATGTATTTGCCATATACATGCCATCCAGAGTGACTCAGAAAAGCTCATGGGTTGGGCCCATGAGAACCTTATGAGGTTTCACCAAGGCCAAGTGCAAGGTTGTGCACCTCAGTTAGGGCAACCCCCAGCATCAGTGCAGGCTGGGGAATAAGGGGATTGAGAGTACCCCAGAGAAGAAGGACTTGGAGATGCTGGATGAAATATTGGACATGAGCTGGCAATGTGTGCTTGCAGTCCACAAGGACAATCATACCTTGGGCTGTATCAGTGCATCTAGCTCTGGAGTCCTCAGTACAGGAAAGATATGGGACCTGTTGGAGAGGGTCCAAAGGAGGTCCACAAAAATGGTCACAGGGATGGAGCTCCTCTCCTGTGAGGAACAACTGAGAGAGCTGGGGTTGTTCAGCCTGGAGAAGACTCCCAGAAGACCTTATTGCAGCCTTTCAGTTCTTTAAAAGAAAGATTGGGAAAGACTTTTCAGCAGGTCCTGTTGTGACAGGATAAGGGGTGATGGTTTTAAGCTAAAAGAGGAGAGATTGAGACTGGATATGTGGAAGAAATTTCTTACAGTAAGAGTGATGAAGTACTGGAGCAGGTTGCCCACAGAGATGGTGGAAGAATCATCCCTGGAGACATTCAAGGCCAGGCTGGATGTGGTTCTAGGCAATCTGATCTATTTGAAGATGTCCCTGCCTCATAGCAGGGGAGTTGGACCAGCTAGGCTTTGAAGGTCCCTTCCAACCCCAACCATTCTATGATTCTATGGTTCTGTGTTTTTGTAACATTTGACGCTTGCTGTAGCCTCACTTCAGTAACCTAGGACATCAAAATCATACCTGTAGCTAATGCAATCCTGACTTCATAACTACACTGTAGATGAATTCTGACTTTGTACATATAACCATGGTTGGAGAGATGATATTGCAAAAGTGTTAATTGCCTAGTTGCTTCATGGAAATTATTTGCTTTACATTGAGCCTCAGGAGGCTTTGGGAAGGTAGACTGTCTCTTCTAATCTAAAATGACCTTACCAAAAGTTACCTATTTCCAAAGCTTTTAGTCTTTGTGCTTTTTTTCAGGCTGTTACCTTACCACTTTCCCCTGGCAAATATCTTGTCTCATAAATGTCAGTGAAAGAAATAAGACTGTATTTCTTGTTCAAATACGGATTCTATATATAATATATACATATATGCACACACACCCCCCGAATTATATAAATCAGAACAAATAAATTAAGGACATTCTTTTATGTTTATTGATGCTAAAATTAAATGCCTTGCAGATCAAATGCAGAGGCATTTCTGAGTTCTTTTTATCTCTTTGCAGAGAGAAATAATGTGTAATTGTTAACCTTGAAATGTTTTAAGTTGTACTAGATATTGATTCATGGTTCTTATAGTGCAGATAATCAGTGTAACAGAACTGCATGCAAAAATATTCTGCTTTGGTGCTATAAAGTATTACAGCTGGCTTCTTCCACTATGTCATAAACCAGAATGAGTTATAAGTCTGTTAGTGGCATCCTTCTATTTACAGAAAGAAAACAGAAAAACATAGCAGAGGCAACAGTCTAATAATGAGACCACAGACCTTACTTCACTAGTTTAGAAAAAACTTCATACTCTGGATCTGATTCATTGTGCAGCACTTTAACATTTTGCTTCAGTTTTTTCAGTTTTCATCCAACTTGTTATAGTGCATTGGTACACATTTTGAGGTGATAGATATGACAAATATCCCATGGAGCCTTCCAAATGAGACACAAGAGCCTGTGTTTGCAGAAGAGCTTATATGATGACCCAGGTGACATATGAGAGTCTTTCAACCTTACTTAGGTCTAGAGGAACACATGGCCCTGCTTCATAAAGAAATTATGCACAGATATTAGGACACAGCTCTGACACCCAAATTCAATCTTGTGTATTTAAATAGGCTTCCAAGTTAGAAGAGGGGGAGACAGTTAACTTCTGACTTTATAAAGAAGGATGGGGACTTGAGACTGAAGAGCTGAGCTGTGTGAAAGAGGCTTTCATTTATTTATTGTCCTTTTGAAATTAAAAATAGTTTAAGAGGTGCTTATAGTGGAGTTGTTGCAATGCTTGATTCTGGCAGGAAGGAAGACCAGCCTATGAAGGGTTCTCTGAACACAATGCTGAGCGAATGCACTGATTTGTGTAGATGCTTCCTGGAAAACATCACTGGAAAAACTGAACAGTACAATAGTACTAGCATGCTGAAAGGTACATAATCTACTTATAAATCTCATTTCCAATGTTATCTTTTGTTCCTGTCATATCCAGTGTTAACTACTGTTGTAAGCCATACCTGAAGTTACTGTTATGGGCACGAATTTAAAAAGTGTTCTTTTATTTATTTTGCCGGTTATGCTATGCATTTGGTAGATTTTTATTTTGCTTCCTGCCTCCAGTGTTAGTTGGAACACTTCTGTCATGCACTGCTCCAGGGACAAATACAGTGATTTCTTCAGCCCACACAGCTGTGAAGATGTGGTAACCCTGAGTCCAGCAGGAGAAACATGACCTAGTATTTAAAGCACTAAGCCTAGTTTCAAATACCTACCCAGATAGAAGCTCCCTACAGGCCCATGGAGAAGTTACTCAGATTCTTTGTAGTTCAGCTCCCCTTCAGTAAAATAACAATAGCAGCAAGTCCCTGTCCCTCAGACATAATCTTAGGGAAATTTTATCATGGGTTAAAGGATATTTAGGCATGGAGGTTGGAACTACCAGCTTTCTTAGGTAGATGTAAGGCAACAGACAGCAGTTTCCATCACAAGATAGGAGCCCACGTAAGCTTTAAAAGGGGAAGTCTAAAGATAGCTGTAGTTTTATCCACTGCCATGTATTTTACTGCCTTTTGTTCATAACATCTTCCTTGTTTGCAGACACCTCTACCAATTTGTAAAGACCAGATCTTGCATTAATAAAGTTCTACCACCAATTAGTGTTGAATCAGATTTTGTGTGTGTACGTCAGTATCATATTTAGATGTTTATGCACACAAGAAGAAAAGGAACATTTCACCTGGAAGAATCTAATTCAGCATCTACAGACAGCTTTCTGTAGAATATTGCAAAGTAGGTCAGTAAATCAAATCACCAGTAACACATAGTTTTTTTCTATGGATTGTTGAAAGCAGGCAAAAATAACCTCAGTAATGTATTTGCACTTTTATTTCCTGTTGATGAAGGCTGTTATTGGCAATCTAATTGCATTTATTGCTGAATCCTTCTTAGTCATCTCTGTTTACCAAAGGAAAATCATACAGTGAGAGAAGCTGTGTCTTGACAAAGCAGTAGACTTGGTTCTCTGCACACTTGAAAGCATGGGGAAGGAGGGTGGGTGGTTTGGCTAGTATTAATTATTATTATTATTATTATTACTATTATTATTTATTTATTTCTTGTAGAAATGGCCAGCATGGTGTAGAGCTGAAAAGTTTTGATATAAACAAACCAAAACCAAAACCTAAAAAATCTTGCAAAATCACCAAGTTCATGGTTCTATCTTCATTACCCATCTTGACATCTTTGGAGGTTCTGCCAGTGTGAAAACCAGGCTCAATCTCACAGCTCAGGTGGGAAGTGACAGCTACGGAAGTCAGAAGTCACAGGAGTAAAATTCAAGCCTGGAAAGCGAAGGTTACACCATACGTTACTTAGGTCTTCTTTTCATTCACCTCTTGTAATAGCAACTTCAAATTCCAGGACCAATTTGTAGGAACAGGTCAGCTTAAAAGAAGCTCTGGCTCTTGTGAAAAGCTTGCAGCATTAGAGTCTAAGTTGAGCATTTCATAAGCTAGATATTTGTAGGAAATAATCTTTCTCTTTAGTTCAAACTATTAAGTCTCCTTGGGGTGAAATAAGAAATAATTTTTTTTTCATTTCCTATAACTGCCTTCCCCAGAATAACAAAGTATGGGGCACAGTTCAGTGGAGAATTCCCTGAAACAATTTGCTCTTCTATTTTTAATTTTATTGGGAAAATAACATTTCTAAAAAACAACATTTTGGGTTACTTTGGTCAGAACCAAGCAAAAATCTTACCTCTGGAAACTCATTTTTAAGACTTTCAGAGACTATTACATTTCGATGAGCTTGTTCAAATAAAGTATGCAGCTCACCTTGCTTGCACATCTCTGCCTTCTTTTTCTACCTTGCCTTATTTCCCTGAATTACTACCTCTTCTTACAGTCTCATCCACTGTAATCTCGTGCCTTTGTGTTTGCCCTTTGTTTGTGCCAAAGAAGCTATTCACCTAGCACCATTGAAAATACAATTTGTTTACTTGAGAAGTAAACAGGTTTGATGTAAGAAGGAAGGGACTGAGTTCTGTTTAAGGTATTTTATGAATGTCAGAAGATTATATGGAATAACGAATAGCTTTTGTGAGTGATTTAATGCCGAAACATAACACCTTATGTGTCTCCAACGTAGTTCGTCCTTTGTGCTAAAAAGTAGGAGAGATAAATAAAGAATTCAGAAACAAAACCAGAAATAAATAAGAAAAAGCTAAAATTGTTAATTCCTTTGCTCCTGTATGTTTTGGGGTTTTTTTTCAGTGTGAGCAGAAGAGTGATAAAACTAAGAGTAAATAAACTAGCAAAAGCATGATGGCAGATTGGAGGCCTGCAACACCTGAAATAGCACACAGTCCAGGGAAATGCAGAGCAGTCAGTAACAGAGAAAAAGGGTACACAGGAAAAACTGGGGAATATGCACATCACCCCAGCTGAAACTGGCATAGGAAGGATAGCACAGAATGAACAAGCTGTGAGGAAAGAAAAGTGGGCTGGGGGAAGATGAGAAACAGATGGAAGAGGTGAGTAGCTAACCATTCTAATCAGAGAAAAGCAGCAAGTTTCCAGCTGGTTCAAGGCACCTACCTGCCTTTTCAGATTATCAGCCTGTGATGGCTGTTGTCTTGGTCCCATAGCTTTTGCTTATAAACCCTCTCTCCCACTGTTGTTGATGATCAATCTGTGAAGTTCCTTGCTGAAGGATGTGTCATATGGGAAAACTCCTCACTCTGTGATTGAAGAGAAGACTGCCTGTGACTTAGGTATGACTGTTCACAGTTTGTACTGAGGGATACATGTATTCTGTGTATCGTAAAATCTAGCTAACACAAACAATAAGCAACCAATTAAGTATATCAAACATTGCATGCTCAGCAGAGAGTTTCATAACAGTATAGTTAGTTTGTTGTCTGTTTTCTTTCCATATGAAGCAGCAGACTTTCTTTGAGGGGAGGATTAGCACTGTAGGGTTCACCAAGAAGGTAATGTCAATGAAGAATAATAATTTTCATGACAATTCTCACTGTGGTGTTTCAGTTTAAGCATTACTCCAGTTTGAGATTAGTCTTCCAAGAGGTATGTAGGCAAATTCTTGATAAGTGTCTGAACTCTTTGAAATCTTGAGTGGAAAGAAGTTGTTAGGCTCTGTAGGTTGTTCAGATCTGATCTATTTCCTTCAACTGAATATCTAGTAGATTTGCTTTTGATTCCTTTATTCTGCAATCACAAAACCATTTATTGTAATGAAAGCCAAAGAGCAAGAATTATATTTATTCATCTATTATTCTGCATTACTAAGAAAGAAGTCACAGTATAAGAGGTGGTGTGGGTTAGTTAAAAAGTATGATACTTTCGCTTTTACTTTATCTTGTGTGTGATTTGTCATTACCTGAATGTTAGTGTTAGTTCCTCATTTTTGACTCCAGTGGGGTTTGGCAGTACATGCTAGGGCATGCTAATCTCTTTCACATTATTCATGTGCTGTGTATTGCATGAATTTGAGGACGTTCTTGGTAGCTTATGTGAAGTAAAGCAGTCTCAAGCCATTTACTGAACAGGTATTCACATTTTAAAAAAAAAAAAAAAAGAAAAAGAAAAAAAGCAATGCTTGGTTTTGTTACATATACAAATTGTTACAAAACCAATACTCCACATATTTGGCAGCTGGAGGTCAGTCATAAAAGCTTCATGGTGAGAATGAAGTTGAAGTGCCTTTCAGGTCAGGGTCTGTGTACTTTGGTACCTCAAAACACAGAAAAGTAGTTTTCTGCTAGTCTTGCTCAGAGATAATGAGAAGCTTAATTTTTAGAACCAGACCTGCATCTTTCATAACCACTAACACCTTGAGATCAACATACTCTTACAAGGCTTTTATTAACCGGGACATAGAATACATTGGAATGATTAAAATATCCAGCCAATTACTACTGGGGAAAAAAAAAAAAAAAAAAAAAAAAAAAAAAAAAGATATTTAAAAAAAATAATTTTAAA
>JBAFWW010005325.1:0-16309 GCA_036873685.1 Agapornis canus | reverse complement strand
CACCAGCTACTAAGGAGGAGAAAAACTGACTGCAGTTGCTGAACCCAGGACACAGTACACATACAAATGGTGAGACTGGCTAACTCTTTGCAAAGACAAGGAGGCCACTCAGATAATCTTCAGGGAGATGGAAGAACATGGTAAGAAGAACAGTTTGGGGTTCCCTCATTGGAAGCCAGACACAGTACCATCAAGTACAGTAAATAGTACACAGTAAGCTCCTGAACTAATATCAAAAAAGCCTTCAACATGCCTTTCAACATTTGTGTGTAAAATGAGATGAGTAATGAAAACATGATAGATCAAGATGAGCAATAGCTAACAGCTATCCTATCCAGTTATCATGAGTGTAGAGCAAGCAAATCCAGAAAACAGACACATCAACATGGTCATGAGATTTAGATTGTATTCAAATTGCTGGGGAATTATTTTTTAATCTCACATAAAAAAAAGATACTTGCTATGTTTTTGTGTATGAAATTCAGGTTTCATACCAGTTCTACTTTCCCATCAGGTAGGAGCACTTCAGTCTGACAAAAGAGTTCAATTCCTTTGTTTCGATATTTCCAATATAATGTAATTTTGGTATCTGTGCATTCTTCCCACAGCTGTGAAGGTGCAGCAGGATAAACTGTCAATGGAAGATCTGAGTTAGCTCTCATAAAACATAAGGAATTTTAAGGTATTTTAGCTGAGTAGTAAAAGCAAATAAGAAATACAGATTTCTTTGCCAGTCTAGGAGAAGCATACCTAAATTAGTAAAAATTTAATTTCAGAATATAAATGCAAGTAAACATTATTTAAAAAAAAAAACCAAACAAAGAAAAAAACAACCCTTGTGCTGACTTGAAAATATTTTAGAAAATTTTGAACAAGGCAGACTCAGAGACTTTTACTGCACACACTGGAAAATTCTCTAATCCAGGAGCTGGTGGAGGCTCCTGATGTTGCACAGTAACATTTCCCACATTTCTGTACCCCAGAATCCAGCCTTTTTGCCAGAAATTTTATTCATATCTCTTACATTGACTCCTGACAGTAGTTACCCCTGGTAAATAATGCCAATGATACTTCTTCCAGAAGATTTCTGAGACCCTTTCCTGCTATGTAAGCAGGATTCAGTGAGAGAAGCAGATCTCAAACTCTCCCATACAATACAATTGTAAGGAATAAGGCATGGCCATGTGAGTAAGCGGTATGTTTACAGCTTTGGCTGTTATTCTAAATGGACAATGAATTACAACTTGAGGACTTCCGGACTCAAAGGCGCTTTGATACAGAAGGTCCCAGATACCACCTGCAGAATTGGAAATGATGGACATCAGTTTTCCTTTACTCACTGACAACCTTTAGGTGAGGAAAATTCTACTGTCAATATGTCCAGGATCAGAAAAAACATAAAGGACTTTACAGCAACCACTATTTAAAAGGTTAACTCATAAATATATCATCTTTAAAAATCACTAGAACTGGAAAACTTGTAAAACTTTAATGTACTTAGCACATTGAATGTAATCTATTTTAGCTTGAATTCCCATGAAAACTTACTTTATAAAATTGTGTTGTATCACTACAACCTCTTAGCTTGCTCCTTCTCTTTCTTTCTGCTCTGTTTCTTCCACCACCAATCAAATACTCAACTTTTAGAACTCTCATGCCTTTCTGAGACAAATTTATCAAAGACAGGCGCTGAACATGAGTTCCTACAATTCCTATGAAAAAGCATGTCTAGCAAAACTGTAATCAATGCCTCTGAGAAAGGAAGCACTGCCAGGATGCAGCAGTTACACCAGACTCCCTGTTCATCAGGTATCAGCTTCAGAAATAAGCAAAATACTTGTTACCTCCTGCTTCTTCAAATAGCTAACGCAGCCACAGAATCTTCAGAACACTGAGGTGATGTGGTGGGGCTAGAAGGCACAAGGAGAACTGAAAATACTGCTGGATACACAGGAAATACCCAGGTGTTTTGAGGCAGAAGTAGGTAGGAACTTATGGGACCTGGGGTGCACTGTGATGAAGGATAAAACTCACAGGGAAGAAGAAACCACAGCCATCAGCTACTGCTCACAGAATAACCTGTTTTATTTCACTGATGATGAGCTACTCTTCTGCCCTTACAGCAGCACTGCTGACGTTACTGTTCAGTATTAGCACCAAGAAAGTTTAGCACTATGACCTCTTTTCTGGCAATGGCTGCTTATACCTGCATCACAACTCATTTGGAGAGGTATTAGTAATTTTATTCACCTACTTTTCAAAATGTGCATCTCCATTTTATATTGGCAACACAGTAGCATCAGCAATAATGCTTTGGAGAAAGGACTGCATTTCCAAGTAACTGACACAGACATTTTTCTTGAACTTCCCATTTTATATCCTTGTATCATATTGCTTCCTATACTATGAACCACTTTTAGCAAAGCAGCAGATTTTGAAGCATTTAGGGATCATTTCAGTAACCAAATCTGATCTTTGTAGTGAAGTTGTTTTTTACCATTAACACAAATTACAAAGGCTTAAACTGAAAAGAAAGCAGGCAACTATAGCACAGGGTCAGAAAACTAATAAAAACTGTGAAGATGAAAATCAAGGGATTCCATACTTTAAACTGGGACACTCAAGTATCAGGATCAGAAGAAGGACAATAAAACCCCAATAAAGAAATAGAAAACACCTTACTTCTGTGAGTTATATCAAAAACATCTGTGGCAGTTTTCTTTCCCAGTGGGTTTTCCACAGTCACTGTGATATTCAGGATCCTCTGCTGGCCTATATCCCAAGAACATGAGCACTGCTGAGGACAACTTACTGTGCATGGAACCTTTTTCTGGGAAAACCTATCCAAGAAAATGGGGGTGAAGGGGAGATAAGAGAGAAAGACGTTTTTCTATAATGTACAATCGACATAGATGTTGAAAATGCCCAACTAGAATACAACATTATAAGAAATAAAGGGGAGGAAAACTATAAGAGGCTACCTAGTTCTTTCTCCTAGCCTGCCATGAGATGTTTATAGTTATTCTTACAATTAGAATAAAATTTTCTTCAAAGACTGAGTTTACTTTATGGCTAAACTGCCATACTTTTAAGATACAGTCAAGCTTATTTTATCCTTTTATGACACAGCTAAATTGCTTTTAGTTATTTCCTGCTATGGACTTATTTGCCAAGAATTAAGTGATTTACATTGCTACCAATATACTTTTAAATGAAGCACTGATTTCAAGTGCATCTTCTAACCTTCCATTTTGAAATCAGAATCATAATATCTAAATGGAAGTGAATGATGAAGAGACCACGAAGGTGTAATGCAGTGAGGGACTGCCTTCTGCTGAGATCTTTTGATGAAAGTTTGTTGTCCTCCTTTCTCTGTAGGCCTTTTCCTCTCCATTTAGATGCCTCCGTAGCAAGGAGCCAAGGGCCTGGTCTGATATGCCTCAGCTGTGTAGCAGCTGAAATTATAGAAACTATAGGCATAAATAGGATTGTCAGTAGCTCAAGAAGGAAAACACTAGAATGTAGTTATAAAATCGTAAAGAAAAAGTACTAGGGAGGCTAATCAAGCTAGCTGAGGATTAGCTGGGAATTATCAGTTTGCATCAGCATTAGTGTAAATTGCTTGTGAACACACTTAATACCAACTGACTTAATCCTAGTTACCTGTTGTGTGTTTTACCCAGTAATTATCATACACTTTTCTGTTACCTATGTTATGATTGCAGGGTGTTTTCATACATGCGGAAATATATCCAAAGAAATTAACCCAATAGAATGGTTAGAATAAGTTTTATCAAGCAGAACCTGGTCTGATGAACCTGCAACTTTGTTGTAAGTAGTCTGATTGAGAGCAGCTTTGCATTGCTCAGACTTTGTTAAATAAAGGATCAGCGAGCTGAAAAGAGGCAGCAGCCTACTGCAACAAGGACAAAACATTTACACATATTTTAAACGAAAGAACATAACTGTTCTGTACAGCTGAGGCCAGAGTTAATATAACAATGAGCATACTTACTCTTCATACAAGGTGTATTTTGGTGAATGCCATCCATAAAGATACGTGTCTCCTCCTTGGCTCCAAGTACATGTCACTGTTCTCATGTCTTGAGTTTGGCAGGAAAAATCATAAGGTGCATCAGGTGATTCTTGTCAGAAGGAATAAACAAAGTAAACACCAACAGCATGGCAGTCAAGGCAGAAGTCATCAACTTTTTTATTATATTAACAAATTACAAATAATGGATATTTACAAAGTTTAGGTTACTACAGATGTTATTATTTCAGTTATGCTTATTCAATGACTGCTCCACAGAGAAATCAGGATAACAACATAAACTAAACACTGCTGGATGTTATCATTTTTTGTTATATACAAATACTCATTAATTTAATCTGCACTGTCTTCTATCTGTAAAAATTGCTACTAGCCTTCAAAAGGGGACTGTGCAGATTTTTTACCACATGCACACAGACAATGAAGCTGAACTCCACATGGGTAGGCATATTTAAAAAAAAAAAATCAGTCACCTGTCCTAGGGTCAATTAATAAGATTAATCTGAACATATTTTATGCTATTCTTTAATGCTTTTTATATGCAAGTGTACAGATATGAAGTCAGACATTAAACAGAATTCAGCTTCACATGACAGGACAATTCCCCACAGCCATTCTTGATTAATAACAACAGGAAAATAGAATTGTAATAAAACATTCACTTACTACCCACAAAGAAAACTGCATGACCATAGCATTGCTCCTCGTTGCAAGACTCTTGACAGTAGACAGTGATGTGAGGCACTCCTTGATATGACACATTTTTCACAGTGAGAAGCCTGACTTGACTGTCTGTGTGACTGAAAACATGAGCAGCTGGGTCTAGAAAGAATTCCTTAAGGACTTGACCTTTTCTTCCAATGCAACAAAGAGTGATATCAGAACCCTCCTCTACAATTTTCTCATTTGGAAAGATTTGTGGTCCACTGTTATTTGAAGTGTCCAAGCCTGCAAATTAATACATAATAGACCATTTCAAAATCTGCTCATAGCAGCAACCTTCAACCAGAACACATAACTGAGCACTTACACAAGGATCTGTTAATATTATATTATCCATTCATGGTCTTCCATTTAGTTAACTCCACATGTAATTATACCTGTATTTCTCTTAAAACCAGAAACATATAATGTAGTCCAACAAACTACTTAAGAGAATAAATTCATCCCTCTTCCTGTCTTTCACTTAGGAGAAACAAAGAGTGTGCATTTAAGAACTGCCTTTACAGATGAACACTACCTCCTTCACCAATAAAGATTCTGATGCTCAGCCAGAATGCCTGCTCTTGAAGATCATAGCAGGGAACTTGAAAAACATAATCTTCTGAAGCTCATGCAGCACTCAGCTAAGAGGAAACATCAAACACATTAGATCAGTAAGGGGATACTCAACTTGGAATGTCCAATTTCAACTGAAAAAATAAAATCTCCATGACTGAGCTTACTGAGAAATCAAGGGAGAATTGAATCCTATTTCCAATTATATAAGCTGGGAGGAGATGGGCAATTTATGTACCACATTCCAATTACAGAGATCTGCAATTCTTTTACTACCCATCATGTCTCCCATAACTAAAAGCCCTTGCTGCTCCAAATAAGACTAGTATTTCTTCATAAAGCCACTGTAGTAATTTTTTATAAAGCAGTTACATATTTTATTTTAAACAAATTATCTGGAAACTGAACTACTCTAGTAAGACACTGTAATCTAAAATAAAAGGGGTTTGTGATATCATGAATTACATTACTGATTCATTCCCTCTTTATGCTCATAATTCACAGAAGTTCATTCTAACTGACATAAAGAGCTGACATGCTTCTTTCTCTCTGCTTCTTTAATACAAATGAAGGCTATGAATGGCAACAGATGCATCAGATGATGTAATCATAGCTATGTGCTTCTTACCCTTTCCCTCAGACTAGGCCAGGGCTGCATCTCACCTAGGGACAGGCTATTCCAGCACCTATTCAGGATCCCATGCCACTCTGTGTACTGTATTGTTTGAATGTATTAACAAGAAAAGATCTAAAACTTTTGATCTGACAGCTTTGGAAGACAGTCTCCAACTTAAAACAATGGCTAAACCATTGCTATTACTTATATATCATATATAAGTATATATTATTATATGTAAGTATATGTATTACTTATATAATTGTATATATTACTAGAACAAAAAAACAAACCACAATAATAATAGTTGATTAGTGCTTAGAGATGAGTTAAAAATGGATTCTTGATTTGATACCATCTTTCCTGAGCTACATTTTAGCATTACAGTCACCAGTGAATTACAATATAGCTTTGTATTGGGAAAAAATAAAGCCAATATTGCAAAGTCTTGTTTGTTTACCTAGCACAGTCTGCCACAAACTCCACTGACTCCATCTTTTTGATGTTTCTGCTTTGCTCCTGATTCTCACTGAATGTGCCATACATTCCAAAGGTATGTCTGAATCCCATATCCAATGAAGAGGCTTTCCTGATTTATCAAGTGTGGTGTTAAGAAACTCCTACAAAGAACAGTAAGGCAAAGTATTGAAAACATGGCTATGTGCAGACACTTCAAAAGTAAAACACAAGCAGTGAAAGAAAGCTCAAAAGAGTAAAATGCTTTTGAAAAAATTAATTCCTGAAAACCAATTTGCTTGACATGATCTCACACTAAGTAACTAGCAGCTGAGTAACTGCTTACAAATCTGTACTAGCAGCAGTGGTGTGACTGACATGCTGGCAAGACCATTTGATTCCAACAACACAATTGTCAGTCAAGCCTTGCTTCTCAAGAAACAGATTCACTCTCAGAGACTTTCTGTATGTTATTTGTGTAGGCTACTACATAAATAACAGCATGCACAGATGCAGCTGCCAGCAGGTGCACCTTGTGTAATGATCTAGGTTACATAGTCCTGGCTTTGAATTACAGCCAATTAGGATTTATGCAGATAATATCTTACTGTAGATCTGAGGCACAACATCTAAGGACAGTGCTACCATCAGTCACAGGCATAGTAGGAAAGTATCTGCTGATTTCATAGAATCACAGAATGGTTTGTGTTGGAAAGGACCTTAAAGAACATCTAGTTTTGAACACCCCTGCCATGGGCAGGGACACCTTCCACTAGGTCAGGTTGCTCAAAGCTCCATCCAACCTGGCCTTGAATGCTTCCTGGGATGGGGAATCCACAACTTCTCTGGGCAACATGTTCCAGTGTCTCACCACCCTCAAAGTAAAGAATTTCTTCCTAATACCTAATCTAAATCTCCCCCTGACAATTAAAAGTAATTCCCCCTAACTCTTGTCCTATCCCTACATGTCCTTGTGAAACATCCATCTCCAGATTTCTTGCAGAACCCTTCAGGCACTGGAAGCTTTTCTAAGGTCTCCCAGAGACTTCTCTTCTCCAGGCTTAACAACCCCAGCCCTCTCAGCCTGTCTTCATAGAACAGGTACTCCAGCCCCCTTATTATCTTCATGGCCCTCCTTTTGGACTCACTCCAACAGGTCTATGTCCTTCTTAGAGGGGGAAAATCACCTTCTTCAACCTGCTGGTCATGCTATTCTTGATGCAGCCCAGCATACAGCTGGCTTTCTGGGCTGTGAGTGCAAAGTGATGGGTTTTGTTGAGCTTCTCGTCAACCAACACCCCCAAGTCCTTCTCCTCAGGGCTGGTCTCAACTCTGGCTCAGCCCAGCCTGCTCTGTGTTTGGGATTGCCCTGATCCAGGTGCAGGACGTTGCTCTTGGCCTTGTTGAACTTCATAAGGTCAACCTCTCAAGCATGTCCAGGTCCCTCTGGATGGCATCTCTTCCCTCTGGCACCACACTCCAAAACCCCACTTAGTTGTAGTTATATGGCCCCAGTTTCTCATGTCAGAGTTAGATCTACTCATGGAGTAATAAAAATCCTATCCCATTTATCAGTGGTCAAAGTTATCTGAACTGCATAGAACTCATCTGCAGTGAAGATGTGGTTCTTCAAACACAGAGACAAAATAATACCAGTTTGGCTGACCAGTGTAAGTTGTGATTCTTAACAGCGCTATCTCATTTTATTGACTTCTGGTTACAGGAAAAAGAAGCCCTTCTCTGCTTTCTGTGCTTTCTTACAAATAGCAGCTTTAAATAAGTTATGCCAGTTTTCTGCTTTTACTAAGTTTTAACATGTGCATATTCTTTCACAGTAAGCTATAATGTCCCTAAAATATGCATTTAGTTCCCAAAGGATTTTTGTCAGAAGTAATTTTTTTTGGAGAGGAAATTTTCTTTGGAGACAAAATTTCTCACACTGAAGTCACAAACTGGGGAAAACATCAGGAGCAGGCCTATGATTTGAGTGATTTCTACCTCTTCAGAAAATTTGGCTGGTTTAGGTATTAAGGAAAACCAGCAGTACAGGGACTTTGCAAACAAGTCATCACTATTTATTCCTTAACTGGAAGAGTATAACATAACTGGGTATAACAGAACTGCTAACAGGGCCAAGCACAGGGCTCAGGAGGCTTCACTCACACTGAGACTACGTTTGGTTTGTGAGGTGAGAGAAGTTGCAGCAACATGACTCATGCTCAGTCCCCAGTGGATACTAATCATGCTACAAAAAAGACTGCTTTGGGGAGCAGCAGAAGGGATGTTTCTGGGAAGCTGCTTAAGGGATCTTGACCTTGAAATGGAAGGAGTGGCCTTCAAAATCAGATCTCCTAAGTTTGCCCACCACAATCCCTCAATAAAGGTATGCAAGGCTTATCTACATTCTGCACAGCTGGAAATTACTTCATCTGAGTCAGTTTTCTTTGGGTTTTTTTGTACAAAAACTGGGCATAACATCAGACCAAGTCTGGTACCTAGGTAGAAATACAGAGGTATTGTACAGTTCTGTAATTAGTATGTTGTAAGTTGTAAACCTATATGGGAAAGCTATCTACATATGCATGTGAACGTTTGATTTTTCTTTAGTTTCCTTTATACTGTAAAAACTAATATACCTTTTTTAAAGAAATACACTTACTATCCACATAGTACTAGTTTCATCTGTTCGACGGACTTGTATTTCAAAAGACATTGCCAGCTCAGCATCATGTGCTGACTTGCCAACATCCCATTCTACCAGCAGCCGCTGAAGAGCCAAATCCTTGGAAATGTTAAGGTACGTCACTGGAAAATCAATGGATTCTAGGAGCACAAAAAGGACATGATAATATTAACATTTAGCTAAGATACAAACCAAATCTAAAACAACAGTGGCTAGTGGATAGGTTCCAAAGGAGACAGTCCTGATTTGGGAAAGGAAAAGGGGGAGGAAGTAATCAAGACCCATGCTATTGATATCAAAGGTAATTTTTTATGTTAAGCATGAGCAGCTAGAATGAGGTTCCTGAATCCAGTCAATAGTCCCCCTACCACTAAACTGGCTGTGCTATTTAATTTCTATATGCTCTCAATTTACTAGCTAATTTATGAGAATACTGACCCACCCTGTTTATAGTCTTATGAAAAGTAATAACACCATGTATTAGCAGAGACTGAATGCCAAAAAATCCCAACCCCCAGCAAGCCTTCTCATCATTAGGCAGAAAATCCAGGCTCAGTTTTGCTCTCTGACCTAACTAGAGAGGCTGAGAGTTTCCCTCCACTAACCAGCTCAGATGATATTCTAGTACTAGGCACATTCATGGGTGATCTACACGGAGCTCAGGTACTTTAGTCAGGCCTGTGGATTCTCCCCTGGAATTAGACACCTACTTATAAATGTACCTCCATTCTTTTTGAGGGTCTGGAGTTAATTTCCAGAATAAAATAAATTTTTAAAGTCAGACTGAAGTGCCTTTTAGTGTCAGGAAAGGAAAGACCCTTAAGAAGACTAGCCTGCTGAAACCTATAGATCAGGTTATAAGCGATCTCTCTTTTTTAGATGTTTGCTCTGTCACCTCTCCCCCAAAAAACTAACTCTTGGGAGAAATGAAATACACTGATCTGTATCTTCTCTCCTTCCTGAAAAACAAACAAACAAGCATACAAAACCCTACTGATCTGGTTGTTAATGAAGCCAGGGAGGTGAAATAGCCAAGTAACTAGGCTTTTTCTTTTGACGCAGTTGCTTTTACAATATGCTTCTGCCAGTTACAAATGATAGTGTCACAATACTTACACTGACCAGGACACAGAAATCACAGAAATAACTCTATATTTTAAAAAAATAGAACTCATTTTGAGCATTCCTGTCCCACTACAGCCACATTCGTTAGGGACAACATGGACTGAGAGATCTTAGCAGCTCCTTTTCCCAGAATGGCCTCCTTTAGCCACTCCTCCCAGCTGTGCTTCACCCACTGACCCAATGATTGCCTGAGCATTTTTATAGAATATTACTGGCAAAATGCAAGCATTCAGGAAATTTAGTTTGAGAATCTACATTTCAATAGATGTTTCTGGCTGCAATCCAAACTGTTTTGTAATTTATCCTCTGCTGCCTAATTTCTGTGCAGCAGTTTCCTTACATACAGATCTTTATATTAACTGCAGGAAATTAAAGGCTCATAAGAAGCAGCAGTTGTAACAATCCATGATCAATCAAAGGAAGTACGTAACACTTTATGAGAATATTTTTTAGTTATGAAATACAGACACTGACACAGCTTAGTTGTTCATGCAAGTTCAGCCCATAAAAGAACAAATGGAGGAAAGTATATATTGTTCCATTAGTTCCAAAACTGAAAAAAAAAAAACAAAACCCTGTTGAAAAAAAGAACTGTTTCTCTTTTAGCTAATCATCAACAAATTCCATTGGTATATTTTTAATCCACTCCAGTCTGAATGATACTGAAAGTAATTTAAAGCAATTAAAGCCATATGCTTTCAATCTAGAGGAAACTACTGGCATGAGCTTCTTTAGATATGCTTGGAGGGAGAAATCAAGTCTTCAGTGTTCAAACACTTGGTCTCAGAAACAAAACTGTGGTAACCTATAAACGTTTTTGAGGAATAAGTATACACACAAATATATGTACACAATATTTCCTTATCAATTCTCCCTGTAGTCTTAATTACCAGAAAAGATGAGCATGTGTAAATTACATAAAAGCAGAATTTGACAGCATCTGTGTCTTCCACAAGGTTGATGCAAAAATATTTCATGTGCAGAAGCAAAATTTCCTTTTTGGCTATGGTTACGACATGGTTCTTAAAAATAACATACCTGATGCTTGACATTCGCTTTTGAAAAGTAATGGCCATCAGTTTTACACTAGCATAAGGAAACCCAGCACCTATGACTACTAGTAGATGCCTTCAAGTGTATAAGCAAACTGGAAGGCCTAGGGATCAATTTCACTTCACTGAATGATGAGGGAGCAGAAATTTTAGGTTTTACTGGCCACCAGAAATATTGTTATTTTCACTGCCAAGGACTGATCAGGTAAGAAGGCAGAACAACCAAGGCAACAAAATGAGCCATAAAAATAACTGTGGAAGCAGAGTATCTTAAATTATTTTGAGAAGGTAAGACAAGGCATATTTCATCTCCCCACATTCTAGTGACCTTCACCACCAAAACAAGGTAAAGGCTGTTAAAATCCCACTCATGCTTGGGAATTGACTGTAATCTTGTTCCTCTCCAATATGTAATTTTAGCTGCTCATTTTCTGGTCAAACTCACTTGTACACTCATCATCCTTCTACCTGAAGCACTATATACCAAGCCTCTGAGGGGATCTCATTTCACATATGCAACTAGGTGGGTGATTTAAAGCTCTCGCCCTCGCCATTCTGGTGTTTTCCTTTTGCAATGCTGAAGCAACTAAGAGAAACAAATGAGCCCAGCACAAACAAACAGACCTAAAGGAGGGGACACAGGTAGCCTCTCAATGAAACTCATAGGCACAAAGTAATACTCCCAGGGAAAAGAAATAAATATGCCTCAAGTTAAGCCACGCAGTTGGTAGAAACCCCTTCTTTTTTCAGGGTGCACCATTAAAAGAAACTTATGTGTATCTTCTGATTTTCCCTACCATCTTTTCTGCTCCTTCTCTAGAGAATTCTGGAGTGAGCTAGAATGTCACTACTGTGCCTAAAGTATTGATGATGAGCTTGCCTCTCTTATTTCTCTTTTTGACTAAGCTGAAATGTCTTCCCTTTTCTTACCACAGAGAATATTTTCACCTGACACATTCAATTAACTTAAAAAAAAAAAAGTCTCATTAGTTCATGTTTTTTCACAATCTGTACAAATGTCCCTCTTTAGCTGGATGACATAGGATGTGGCCAAAGCATGCAGCACAAGATGCCTGCTCCCAGCTCATATCATGGGCTGTCACACACCATGCTCCATGTGCTGCAGAATTAAGATCTCAACCTGGCTGGCATAGTCATCACAGCCCCAGCTACCAATCTTGGTGTTCTGCAGGCAAACAGCAGAGCTGGTGATGTGCTGCCTGCACTCTGACTGGTACCAGAGGACAAACCCTGCTTGATGTCCAACACTTGAACACTTCCACCCCTGGGAAGCGTTCAAGGCCAGGTCAGATGGGGCTTTACGCAACTTGGTCTAGTGGGAGGTGTCCCTGCCTGTGGCAGAGGGGTTGGAAATACATGATCTTTAAGGTCCCTTCCAACCCAAACCATTCTGTGATTCTATGATATCACTTCAGACTTCACAAAATTTTGTTTTTAGCAGAGTCTGGCATATGACAATCTAGATCATCAATCAGGGCTTATACATAGTACCAGCAAGCAAAAGAAACAATATAGCTAAGGATATACCCAAGATCTTGAAGACCACTGAGTTACAATGTGGGGCTTAAAGACGACTTACACATGCAGAAACATTTATAGCATTCATAGTTATAATCTTCCCCTCCTAGCAAACTTCAAGGCGTCTTAAGACTTGTTTTTACTTGAAAGCTACCTCAACCCTCAAGACTATATGAATAGCTTTATGATTAACACAGAGACTAATTTTCTGCCTGAACAGCTGCATGTGAAAACAAATGACCAAGTTGTAATGCAGTAACTGTTTGGACTTGCCTGCATTACAAGGTTTTGCCAGCTTAGAGGCATTGCTAACTGTCTCAAAAGTGAGGAGCAGATCCCTTAGGTGAACAGAGTGTGGATGCATGAATTTCAAGGTTGAAGAGATACAACAGAGTCTGAAACAGATATATTATCCCTTCATTATGGTAACAAAAAAACCCACCCTCCTTCACTAACTTCATTAAGGCAATAGAACTTTTATAACACAAACTGTAGTCTGGTAAATTCTGCCTTCTTAATAGCAGTCACAGAAAAGTCAATGCAAAATATTCATTCCCTTTTTTTTTGCTTTTTTCTAAAGGAGTCTCACCAAATGCTACTACCAGCAGCAAGTGTGCAATCAATACTTTCACCTTAAAATACTCAGCATTCTGGGAAGTTATCTTTATACTCAACTTTGTTCCCTCCAAATATACATGCATATGGTTTTTTTCTTTATGCTAGATAAAGAGTAGGAAATAAAAAACTGGTCCCAGAATATTGTGGCATATTCAGAAAAGAGCCAGCATAACTGCTGAAGTTTCCACAGATGAGACAAAAAAACCCTAACCAAACAAAAAAACATGAAGAGGCAGAAAAGCACAGAAGTTGTCAAAAAGGATATAAATTCTTTGAAGATGACAGAATACAGATCAAAAAATATGAGACAGAGGAGAAGCACAAGAATAAATGCACTCTGGCTTCATATCATTGCAAGTAATTGATTCATGAGGAAATTTTGCATTATGGGGTTACAAAAGGTGATTATACAAGTTGCTTAATCACCTTACCAAAGAGAATAATTTCATTAAACATGTAACATGTTGCTCAATCACCAAAGACTTACAAATGTGCAAGTCCAAAGCTTCAGTTGTTGTAGGTTGCTTCCTAATAAAAAAGCAAATATTTGGACTTTTACCTTCCTGTGAGTATGTAGTGTAGCAAGTCCTCAGAGGGAGCAGTACTGCCAGAACCATGAAGTGATTCATCATTTATCCACCTTTTCCTGCACAAGACTTAACAAGAAAGAAGACATTTCTTTTTATTTGTTTCTTTTAAGAGAAATGCATGCCAGGCAATAATCCAGATAATATTACTATATTTAAGAATGAATAAAAACCCAACACACAGATTCTAGGCAGCTTAAGAGAAATTCAGGAAGAACTGTTTTTAGGACCTGGTTGCATGATAGGAAAAATACACTACACTCAAAAAGTTCAATTTAAGCTAAACAAAACACAGTATCTTTAAATTTTCTAAGGAGTATCAAAACAAAAATTAGTCCTGATATATTTTGGCTTTACTCCTGCACAAGTAACAAGATACCCAAGACAGGAAAAAAAAAAAAAAGTATCAAGATCCAAAAGGCCTTTTTCTGCTCCACTTACAATCTGGCTTGTGAATCCAGCAGACTCCGTCAAGCATGGTCTTGACCTTTGACAGCACACTATATGGAGGGCTTTACTGCATGACATAGCTTTATCTAGCATTCTTTTTACAGCTTTTACACTTACATTGTGATGAAATTCCTTTTGACTTGCACAGCTGAGTCCTGAAGGACTGATTGTGTATCAGACCTTATAAGACATGAATAACCTGCAAATTCCATGCAGAAGGGAGAGGAAAACATTCAGCACCAGAATGGTTAAAAGCACTCAGGCACAGAGGGTACAGGAGTCCAGAAAACAGGAACAGGACTATGGGTACAGCTATCTTTAATTTCCACATTTTACATTTCTGGAGCTCTGTAGAATACTGGTAAGAGTCTTCTACCACTGCTTCTGTAACAGAATTTGAAACTGTTCCACAAGACAGATAACCAGGATGACTTTCTGTCTCCACAAAGCCAAGGACAGAACATTTACTGATTTTAGAAGGGCCAGTAACTCACACTAGAATTTCTTTCTAGCAAAAACCCTCCAATTTAACACCTCAGAGCTACAGAAACTTCAATCTATTGATCCTTCGGGTTTTGAGAAACTCTGAGTTTCTCAAAGGATAAAAGGATTTCAAAATATTTTTGCAGGCTTCTAAAGGTCATTTTGGAATTCTGAAAGTCCTGCATGCATCACTGCAACCCAGGGCCCCAACAATGCCAACAAACACCCTTGTTGCAGTGTGCACCAAATTTTTACTTGTAAGCACAAATGCTTCACGTGGACCCCCCCACCTTATTTGAAAGGTGAGCTTGCATTGCCTAATGTATAGGCTTTGCAGTCTTTCTTGTTATTACACCAATATCCTCAAAAGTATTTAGACAACAGTAAAATCAATATGAATAAAGAACCTAAGTATGCAATCACATGCAACTTGTAGGCTCTTCCACTTACTTAGGGAAATCTGCTTATTTATAGATTTTCTAAGGTTAGACTTACCACCTGATCAAATTTAATATCTAAAAGTGAAAAGAACTTGATACATTTTGCCTAAAATAAACACAACAGAATGGCTCTTTGTTATAGAGTGGCAAATGAGTGACACAAGAAAGAAGCCTTTCCAAGGCAGATTATGTTAAAGCTTCTGGTAACTCTCCAATAGATTGTTACTCCTTTGAATTATACAAAATTAATATTGAGACACAAAGTCAAACATTGCATGTCCTTTTTCAGAATAAAAAATGAAAACTGCCTTTAAAGTCAAGAGAGTTGATTCTCTGCTCTAAAACCAATTTAATACAAAACTGGTCAGCTCAGCTTAGCAACATAACTCCTGACTTAATTATATAAGCATGATGAAAACCTGGCCCAACAGGACCCCTGATTTTGTAAACATCTTTGAGGTTGAACACATGAAATTTGCCCTATTTATCATGTATCACTTTAAGCTAATACAGTGGCAAATCATTGTGGAAGTCATGACATATTACACTATTTATTTAAAATGCTTCTAATATTGAAAACAAATCCAAGTCCTTTTCTGCTCTTGAGAGGCATTCTCAACTATCTTATCGAAATAAATGTCTCATTTAACCATCTCTTTCCAGCCCTCTGTCAGATCACTAATGACACAGCCTAGATCAGTTGTATTGATGCACAGTACAAACACTGTATGCTACTATAGGGCAGTGTAATAGGAGAAGGATGAGGTTCTGAACAACTTCTTTGCGTCAGTCTTCACTGGCAAATGCTCTGACTGCACCACCCAAGTTTTGGAAGGCAAACACAGGGACTGTGAGAATGAAGACCTTGGGCCTACTGTAGGAGAGGATCTGGTTCGAGACCATCTTAAGAACCTGAACGTGCACAAGT